>JAAXCT010002515.1:0-69921 GCA_012490785.1 Eragrostis nindensis | reverse complement strand
AAAAAGGATATATCAGACCCAGCTCTTCCCATGGGGAGCACCAGTTCTGTTCGTCAAGAAGAAGGATGGAAGTTATGAGGAGTGTGTAGACTACCGATCCTTGAATGAAGTGACCATCAAGAACAAGTACCCTCTACCCAGGATTGATGACCTGTTTGATCAGTTAAAAAGGAGCTAAGTACTTTTCTAAGATTGACTTGAGGTCTGGATATTATCAGCTAAAGATCAGAGAGAAGCAGATATCCCAAAGACAGCTTTTGTATCCAGATATGGCCAGTATGAGTTCACAGTTATGTCCTTTGGACTAAACCAATGCCCCTGCATATTTCATGAATCTCATGAACAAGGTTTTGTATGGAAGAAAGAATTAGATAAAGTTGTCGTTCGTGTCTTCATTGACGACATACTGATCTATTCAAAGAGTGCCGAAGAGCACGAGCAACATCTGAGAGTAATTTTGGAAAAGCTCAGAACCCACAAGTTGTATGCCAAGTTCAGTAAATGTGAATTTGGCTTGAGACAGTTGCCTTCCTTGGCCACATTTTGACAGCAGAAGGAGTTGCTGTTTGTAGACTCTGAGAAGGTTGAAGCAGTTACCCATTGGCCGCAACCAACAAATGTGTGTCAGAGATCAGAAGCTTTCTGGATTAGCGGGTTATTACCGACGATTCATTGAAGGATTTTCAAGATAGCCAGACCAATGACAGAACTTCTCAGGAAAAGACAAGAAGTTGAATGGACCCCGTCTTGTGAAAGAAGCTTTCAAGAGTTGAAGAGAAGGCTGACAACGCACCAGTGTTAGTCTACCCGACCTTCACAGAGATTTGTTGTCTACTGTATGCTTCAAGACAAGCTTGGGATGTGTCCTAATGCAAGATGGTTAGAGTTGTTGCCTATGCATCAAGGCAACTAAAGACTCATGAGCAGAATTATCCCACTCATGATCTGGAGGTTAGCAGCAGTAGTGCATGCCCTAAAGATTTGGCGGACACTACTTAATTGGAAATAAGTGTGAGATCTATACGGATCATAAGAGTTTGAAGTACATTTCACTCAGCCAGATCTAAATCTGAGACAAACGAAGATGGTGTAGAGTAATCAAGGACTATGATTTGGAAATCCACTACCATCCAAAAAGCAAATGTTGTGGCAGATGCCTTAAGCAGAAAAGCCTACTGCAATACCTCATGACCCACAATGATCACCTGTTGACCGAGATGAAGAAGCTTAATCTGGAGATAGTGCCTCGAGCTTGTGTGAATAATCTAAGTGTACAACCAACACTAGATGAACAGATCAGACAAGCCCAGCTCAAGGATCAAGAGTAATGAAGATCCGTAACCACACTGGAGAAACAAAGCCCCCAAACTTTAGAGTAGATGATAAGGATCTCTGTGGTATAAAGACAGAATCTGTGTACCACAGGAAGGAAAGTTCCGAGAGATAATCATGGATGAAGCCCACAACTCAGCTTATTCCATCCATCCAGGATCTACCAAGATGTATCTTGATTTAAAGGAAAAGTATTGGTGGAATGGAATGAAGGCAGATATAGCTAAGTTTGTTGCAGAATGTGATGTTTGCCAGAGAGTCAAGGCAGAACACCAGAAGCCTGCAGGATTGCTCAGCCCTTACCAATCCCTGTGTGGAAATGGAATGAAGTAGGCATGGATTTTATAGTTGGTTTCCTAAAACAAAGAAGGGATAAACTTCGTATGGGTAATATGGACCGACTCACCAAGGTCGCTCACTTTATTCCTGTACGAACCAACTATGGAGGAGACAAGTTAGCCAGTTGTACATTGACAACATAGTGAAGCTACATGAGTACCGAGCAGAATTGTCTCTGATAGAGGTACCCAATTTACCTCTAGGTTTTGGAAAAGCTTACACTCTGCTTTGGGAACTAAGTTGGATTTCAGCACTGCTTATCACCCTCAGACTGATGGTCAGACAGAAAGGATCAACCAAATTCTTGAAGATATGTTGAGGCTGTGCACTGACCTATGGCAAAGACTGGGAGAAGAGTCTAGCTTATGCTGAGTTCTCAATAAACAAACAGTTACCAAGCCAGCCTCAAGATCACCCTTTTGAAGTGTTGTATGGCAGAAAATGCAGAACACCTCTGATGTGGTCAGAAGTTGGAGAGCGTTCCTTACCGGACCCTCCATCGTTAAGGAAGCAGAAGAAAAGGTTGCAGAAATCAGAGAGAAGCTGAAGAAGCCCAGTATCGTCAAAGAGTTATTCAGACAAAAGAAGAAGGGATTTAGTTTCCAAGTTGGAGACTATGTGTACCTTAAAGTTTCCCCAATTAGGGTACACGTCGTTTCCAAGTCCGTGGCAAGTTAGCACCACGCTACATCGGACCCTACGAGTGAGTGTTGAAGAAGTTGGTACAGTGGCCTACAGAATTGAGCTACCACCAGAGTTGGCAGTTGTGCACAATGTTTTCCAGTGTCCCAGCTCAAGAAGTGCTTGAGGATCCCTGAAGAGCATGTCTGTAGAACCCTTGGACTTGCAAGATGACCTTCGATATCGGGAAGTGCGATTAAAATTTGGATGGATGTAACCACCCGACAGACCAGAGGATCAACAGTTCGTCTGTATCGGTTCAGTGGAGTCGGCACACAGAGGCAGAGAAGAAGCTACTTGGGGAGCGAGAAGATGCTTTAAGGAAGAGTATCCCCACCTCTTTGAGGATCAGCTTGAATCTCGAGGACGAGATTCTTTAAGGGGGTAGGTTTTGTAACGCCCTGAAAATTCACCCTGAAAATTTAAATTCAAATCGAAGCTGTAATCGGAAGTTTTCAAAACTTTTCAAAACCTTCCCCTCCCGCTTTTCCGTTCTGGGCCGTTTCCAGTCCAACTTCCCGTCTCCCTCCTTTCTTTTCCGGCCCAACCTCCACCTGCACGACCTATCCCATCGCTCTGTACCGTCCAGCAGCTAGTCGACACAATGACTGGCCGCTTTTCTCGCTGCAAGCTCGAGTCCGTCGCTCCAAAGCCGCACGCCAATGCGGCCGTACCCACTTGCTGCTCGCGCACGCCGCTTCATCCACACCTCGCCCTGTGCCACTGCCGCTTCCGTCTCATCGCTCTGCCCCAGCCACGCCACAACGCGACGCACCGACTACCACGCTTTCCCCGCTGCTCGCTCGAGTCTCTTCACCATAACCCGCACGCCGACGCTGCTGCCGCTCCCGTCCCGTCGCTCTGCCCCAGCCACGCCGCATCGCGACGCACCGCCCAGCTCGCCAGCCCATGCCTCGCACTGCTCGCGCACAGCAGCAGAGACCCGAGCACAGCACTCGCCGTCGCGTCCGCTCCACCGTCGAGGCGTCCACAGCAAGCCTCGCCTTCCCCCTCGCCTCCGGCTATAAATAGCCCCCTGGCCGAGCTCCGCAGCCTCACCGCGCCACCACCGAGCCGCATCCTCTTCCCAGCTCAGTTGAGAACAAACCAATCGTCTTCCCCGATTCCGACGGCCGCCGCCGTCCATCCTCCACTCATAGCTTGTCCCCGGTTCGATTGAGCCACAGGTAAGCACCACCAGGACCACCTCCACCCCCAGCTCGCCCAATCACCATCTCCCCCTCTCTCCCGAGCTCCAGTTGTACAGCCATGGCCGTCGTCTCTGCTCGCCGTCGCAGCCGCCGTTCCCCATGGCCTCTCCTCAAATTGATGCCGCAAATGGAACCGTCGTGGACTCCTCCTTCGATTCCCCCACTTCCCGGCCGCCCTCCTGCCCTTCCCCCTTGCCGATTTGAGCCTCTGGTGCTCATCCATGGTGAGAGGAAGCAGAGGAGGGAAGAAAGCTCCTGTATCGGTCCTCTCCTCCCGATCTATTTCTTCATTGGGCCAATAGACTCTATCGGGCCAAGCCAATCCAGTCAACATTAAGCCCATATACCCACGCGGGCCCATACATCCAACAGGCCTTTTTCCTCCTGATCGAAATACAGCAGCAGCCCAGCTACGTGTCCCATTCTCCTTTCCTTTATTTTCGGGATTAATCACAGCCTACAAGAAAATTCATATCTCCATCGTCCGAACTCCGATTGACCCGATTCTTCCTCCTAAATTCATCTAAAATCGAGCTCTATCCATTCCTACCAGTTTCATCTTTTATAGAATCTCTTCTATTTCTTTGGTATTTATTTGTGTTTGTTTGCTTGTTTGCCGGTCGCGTAGCTAACGGAGAGTACGAGTACGCGGAGGAGGAGGAGCAGGAACCAGGAGCCGGAGACTTCGAGCAGGAGCTCCCGAGGACGTCAACGAAGGCAAGTCACAATCCTTTTCCCTTTGATCATACTGCTCCTATGTTTTATAAACACAACCCGTAGCAGCCATTTTATTGCATGAAATGATTGTCCTGATGTTTGCAAAACCTTTGTGTAGTATGACCAAGACCACTGAGCCTTATATATCTGTCCTAAATTATTCCCTGTTTAACCTAGGATATCCATGTATGATAATATTTACGCATGGATGATTCCCTTGTTATAGAAATGCTTAGGACTGTGTATCACTAAGTGCTCTACTTATACTTAGCTTTTACAAATGTGAAAACCGTGTTTGTTGTTTGGTGTTGTGTGGTAGTAGTAAGGTTGGGTGATAACTAAAGAAAGATGAATGAATGAACTTGGGTTAGAGCTGAGGTGATCCTGATGATATTTATGAAGATTAAGCGTCGCCTCTGTGGTGTGCTTATGACAAGTGATATGGGAGATGAATGCTGCCTGCCTCTGTGGTGGGTTCATATATGTGGAGATGATTGCCTTGGCTCGTATAAGGACCGAGTTGCTTGTGACATCCTACCTAGCCGTTTATTCAGTACGACCACACTACCGTGTATGCGGCACGGCTTAGTCTAAACCCCGCCAGCTAGTCTGTTAATCGCCTGGAGGCTGGAGATGCAATGGGAGCCCATGGAGCAGGTGGACGTGCTGCAGACGTGTGCGACCCGGTCGAGGCCTAGATCAGAGGCTAGACCCCTGGATAACTCCCATGGCGATTAGTCGGGACGATGCTGTGATGGGTAATGGCTTTGTGAGTCTTCACACCACCCGCGCAGTGCTTGTGATGCACTCAGATTGTGGGTACAGCGTACAACCTCTGCAGAGTGTTAAAATCTATTCGAATAGCCGAGTCCACGGTCACGGACATGGCTTTGGTTCGGTCCAAGAACTAGCATGGGGGGGTGCTTATCTCCTTGATGCGTGAGTTGTTTTGAGAATAGGTCCGGCCTTCCGCCGAAGGTTGTCGTGGACGGGGTGTCCGGCAACGTAAAACTTGACCAACCCCTTAATATCTTAATTTGATGCTTTTGCTAAAATGCTTTATAACTGAACCCCTGCATGTGTAAAACTTGCTTTATTGCAATGTTAAACCTGATGGCCTTTACCTTGCTACTGCCAAATGCATACCTTTATCCATTGATGGTAGGGTAAGGGTTGCGACTTGCTGAGTACTTTTGTACTCATTCTTGCTTGCTGATTACAGAGGAAGATCCAGACTTCGTCGACGCCGACGGTGAGGAAGACGATTGAGCTTGGTCTCGTCCGCACCCGAGCTGCCTGTGGCATTAGTCTACCGCTTAGTTGCTTCCGCTATGCCGTTTGATGACCTAGAAGTCATCTTCTGGTTTAGCTTTGTGTTTACTGTTGCCTATCTACTAGTGTTCTTGTTGCTTCTTAATCGACCCCTGCCAGGTCGCGACTTGTAATATCACCTGTTGTAAGACTTGATTGTACCAGCGACTGATCCAGGGACTGGTATAATAAAGTGTTTTAGCTCCTGGGATAACCGGGGTGCTTCAGGTGGTATCAGAGCCGTGCTTGGCTGTAGGACGTGACCTTAGGCTTGGACGTGAAAATTATTTGCAAAAAACTATTTTGGAAAAACTCCTTAGCTCTTTCCCCATCTTTTGCAAAATTCTTATTTAATCCTCCTCTACAGATGGAAGAAGATGGATGGGTGACCGACTACTGCTTGGAGACCCCTGGCTTTCCAAAGGTGCTACGTGATGCCATGGTCAGACTTGGCATTATGGAGCCAGCCGAGTATGTCGGAAGAGAGTATGAAGAGTTTGGCACTGAGCGCTGTGAAGTCACCATTCACATTGGAGCCAGTGATGACCACCCCGAGATGAAGCCCTGGAACGTGACTACTACTGGGTCACGATTCCCAGACACCTACCAAGCTGTGGCACGCAAGGCCCTTCGGTACTTGTGCCAGATGTACGAGAGGCCTATCGGTCGCTCGCCAATGAGGTTTTTCCCTCCCATGGAGAGAAACCGCCCCACTTGGCTTGCAAGGATGAGGACAATTGAAGGCCTCAGAATGGCTGAAAGAGATCCCACCGTGGTTGCCATGACCCGTTATCTGCTCGCCTTGGATGAGCTGTATGACGGAACCGCAGCCGACTGCGAAGGTGCATCACTCGAGCCGAAGAAGCTGAGACACGAGTTAGGACCCTACGTGTTCAGCTAGCTGAAGCCAAAGCTCGTGAAGCAGAAGCAGAAAGCCGTGCTGTTGCTGCCGCAGAAGAAGCCTTGAAGGCAGCAGAAGATCGCTACAACAAGCTCGTCGGCACTGCCTATCTCACTGGGCGTGCCCACTGCAGGACTCTGCATATCCCCGGGGTAGGAGAACGTCCCGTTCTGGATGGAACTCCTATCTGCTCTGCGGGAAGCAACATCAAGAGAAAGTACGCAGAAGATCTTCCTGCACCACCGCCCTCTCAAGCAGACGGTAAAGAAGAAGTCGAAGAAGAAGAAGAGCCCCTCCCTTTGACCCAGCCTTTTCCAAGGGAGAATGAAGATCGCCTCCCCACTGCTTCGGATGAAGATTCCCCAGTTAGAGGCCTGGAAGATGCCTCCAACCTCATGGATGCCCAGGACCCCTGAGTGTCTACCGAGATGAAGATCCAATCGTCGTGGGATGAAGCTACCGGTCCGAGTTCAAGAAAGTGTCTGTGGAAGTCTGTACCCCTCGAAGTTTAGTTTGTCCCTTGTAGTCGCAGTGTAATCGCTAGTAGCTCTTCACTAGTGTTGTACCCCTGCTGTTTGAATCTGTGAGTGCTGTTTGTTTGTGAGAATTGCTTGTTGTGTGTGCCAGCGAGGCCCTTGTGCCTTGCGTTCTTTTTATAAAAAGAAAAACATAATAACAAAGAGAATTAAATGACAACATGAAGAAGATCTTAGGTTCTTCTCTCATCTTATGCTCTTCCCCCTTATCCTCAAACAGATGCCGCCCAAACGCTCTGCAAGGATCCAGCAGCGCCAACGGCGCCAGCGCAACAACCGTAGGGAAGAAGAAGTGAACCAAGATGCTGAAGTTCAAGCTGAGAACTCCAACCATGGACAGTTGCCTAACCCTCCGCTCACCACCCTGGCGGAAGTTATGGCACAACAGACCCGTCTCTTGGAAGCTCTTGTGCAGAACAACAACAACAACAACCAACGCCGTCAGCAGCAAGCGCATGGTTTCCAGAGTAAGATGGCTGAGTTTGTCAGAATCAAGCCACCAACCTTTGGAGGATCTGAGGACCCACTCGAAGCTGATGACTGGTTAAGGAACATCCAGAGAAAGCTTGATGCTATCAACTGTGAAGGAAGAGACAGAGTTCTCCTGGCATCCCATCAACTCACTGGGACAGCCTTAGCCTGGTGGGAGAACTACTGTGAAGCCACTGATGATCCCACAACCATCACTTGGGAGGAATTTGTGGAAGAATTCCGCCGCTACCATGTTCCAGAAGGTACCATGCAACTCAAGGCAGATGAGTTTCGCAGGCTGAAGCAAGGAAGCATGTCTGTTAATCAGTACATCCGCAAGTTCATTGAACTTTCTCGCTATGCTCCTGAGGAAGTTTCAACTGACAAGAAGAAGCAGAACAAGTTCAAGAAAGGGTTATCTGGAGAGTTAGGAACTCAGATGACTCCTCAATCTATCCTGACTTCAACACCCTGATGAACCAGACCATCCTGACTGAAGAAAGGATGATAGAGATGTCCAAGGAGAAGAAGCGCAAGTTTGCAGCTCATGAAGTTCGCCAGCAGGAAAGATTCCAGAGGCCTAGGAACTCCAACTTCCAAGGTCAGAAGAGTCAAGCCCCATTGCAGTTCAGGACTCCATCCAATGTCTCTCGTCAGCTCAGCTTTCCTCAGAAGAGTCAGAACAACTCCAAGACTCAGCAGTACAGCGTGGACAAGTGACCAACCAACCCAAGCTTGCTTCAACTGTGGTGACCTTAGCCACTTCATTGCCAACTGCCCCCACAAGAACAAGCCAGCTGCTTCCATTCAGTCCAACACTGTGAATGGACCGAGGATGTCTGGAGCCACTCGTGGAACCAACCAAGTCTCCAACCAGCCAGCCAAGACACAGCAATCCTTCGGACGTGCCCGCGTCAACCACATCCATGCTCAGGAAGCTCAGGACGCACCCGGAGTTGTGCTTGGTGAGTTTCTTGTTGAATCAGTTCTTGCAACAGTTTTATTTGATTCTGGAGCATCGCACTCTTTCATATCATCAAGTTTTGTGGAAAAGAATAAAGTACCTACAGTACTGCTTAAAACCCCCTTAATAACCCGATCACCCGGAGCTGACATCAAGTGTCACTTGGGTTGTTCGCGGATAAGAATCACCCTAAGTGGGGTAGCCTTCCTAGCTAGTCCAGTGGTACTAAAATCCAAGGGGATAGATCTAATCCTCGGAATGGATTGGTTAACCAAGCATGATGGTGTCATAGCATGTTCAGACAGAACAGTTACAGTGACCAACCATGAAGGAACCCGAGTAGTTTGCCAAGCCCTTAGAAGTAAACCTGACCCGATGGTGTTTACCATGGAAACCAAGACTGTAGAAGAAGTACCAGTGGTGAATGAGTATCCAGATGTGTTCCCTGAAGAGTTACCTGGAATGCCACCAGATAGGGATATTGAGTTCATCATTGACCTTATCCCTGGAACAGCCCCAATAGCCAAGTGACCCTACCGCATGGCAGCTGCAGAGTTAGCAGAACTCAAGAAACAGTTAAGAGAACTCCAAGAAAAAGGATATATCAGACCCAGCTCTTCCCATGGGGAGCACCAGTTCTGTTCGTCAAGAAGAAGGATGGAAGTATGAGGATGTGTGTAGACTACAGATCCTTGAATGAAGTGACCATCAAGAACAAGTACCCTCTACCCAGGATTGATGACCTGTTTGATCAGTTAAAAGGAGCTAAGTACTTTCTAAGATTGACTTGAGGTCTGGATATTATCAGCTAAGATCAGAGAAGCAGATATCCCAAAGACAGCTTTTGTATCCAGATATGGCCAGTATGAGTTCACAGTTATGTCCTTTGGACTAACAATGCCCCTGCATACTTCATGAATCTCATGAACAAGGTGTTTATGGAAGAATTAGATAAGTTTGTCGTTGTCTTCATTGACGACATACTGATCTATTCAAAGAGTGCCGAAGAGCACGAGCAACATCTGAGAGTAATTTTGGAAAAGCTCAGAACCCACAAGTTGTATGCCAAGTTCAGTAAATGTGAATTTTGGCTTGAGAAAGTTGCCTTCCTTGGCCACATTTTGACAGCAGAAGGAGTTGCTGTAGACCCTGAGAAGGTTGAAGCAGTTACCCATTGGCCGCAACCAACAAATGTGTCAGAGATCAGAAGCTTTCTTGGATTAGCGGGTTATTACCGCCGATTCATTGAAGGATTTTCCAAGATAGCCAGACCAATGACAGAACTTCTCAGGAAAGACAAGAAGTTTGAATGGACCCAGTCTTGTGAAAGAAGCTTTCAAGAGTTGAAGAGAAGGCTGACAACAGCACCAGTGTTAGTCCTACCCGACCTTCACAGAGATTTTGTTGTCTACTGTGATGCTCAAGACAAGGCTTGGGATGTGTCCTAATGCAAGATGGTAGAGTTGTTGCCTATGCATCAAGGCAACTAAAGACTCATGAGCAGAATTATCCCACTCATGATCTGGAGTTAGCAGCAGTAGTGCATGCCCTAAAGATTTGGCGACACTACTTAATTGGAAATAAGTGTGAGATCTATACGGATCATAAGAGTTTGAAGTACATCTTCACTCAGCCAGATCTAAATCTGAGACAACGAAGATGGTTAGAGCTAATCAAGGACTATGATTTGGAAATCCACTACCATCCCGGAAAAGCAAATGTTGTGGCAGATGCCTTAAGCAGAAAAGCCTACTGCAACTACCTCATGACCCACAATGATCACCTGTTGACCGAGATGAAGAAGCTTAATCTGGAGATAGTGCCTCGAGCTTGTGTGAATAATCTAAGTGTACAACCAACACTAGATGAACAGATCAGACAAGCCCAGCTCAAGGATCAAGAGTTAATGAAGATCCGTAACCACACTGGAGAAAACAAAGCCCCAAACTTCAGAGTAGATGATAAAGGAACTCTGTGGTATAAAGACAGAATCTGTGTACCACAGGAAGGAAAGTTCCGAGAGATAATCATGGATGAAGCCCACAACTCAGCTTATTCCATCCATCCAGGATCTACCAAGATGTATCTTGATTTAAAGGAAAAGTATTGGTGGAATGGAATGAAGGCAGATATAGCTAAGTTTGTTGCAGAATGTGATGTTTGCCAGAGAGTCAAGGCAGAACACCAGAAGCCTGCAGGATTGCTCCAGCCCTTACCAATCCCTGTGTGGAAATGGGATGAAGTAGGCATGGATTTTATAGTTGGTTTTCCTAAAACAAAGAAGGGATATAACTCTGTATGGGTAATAGTGGACCGACTCACCAAGGTCGCTCACTTTATTCCTGTACGAACCAACTATGGAGGAGACAAGTTAGCCCAGTTGTACATTGACAACATAGTGAAGCTACATGGAGTACCGAGCAGAATTGTCTCTGATAGAGGTACCCAATTTACCTCTAGGTTTTGGAAAAGCTTACACTCTGCTTTGGGAACTAAGTTGGATTTCAGCACTGCTTATCACCCTCAGACTGATGGTCAGACAGAAAGGATCAACCAAATTCTTGAAGATATGTTGAGAGCCTGTGCACTGACCTATGGCAAAGACTGGGAGAAGAGTCTAGCTTATGCTGAGTTCTCATACAACAACAGTTACCAAGCCAGCCTCAAGATGTCACCTTTTGAAGTGTTGTATGGCAGAAAATGCAGAACACCTCTGATGTGGTCAGAAGTTGGAGAGCGTTCCCTTACCGGACCCTCCATCGTTAAGGAAGCAGAAGAAAAGGTTGCAGAAATCAGAGAGAAGCTGAAGGAAGCACAGTCTCGTCAAAAGAGTTATTCAGACAAAAGAAGAAGGGATTTAAGTTTCCAAGTTGGAGACTATGTGTACCTTAAAGTTTCCCCAATTAGAGGTACACGTCGTTTCCAAGTCCGTGGCAAGTTAGCACCACGCTACATCGGACCCTACCGAGTGTTGAAGAAGATTGGTACAGTGGCCTACAGAATTGAGCTACCACCAGAGTTGGCAGATGTGCACAATGTTTTCCATGTGTCCCAGCTCAAGAAGTGCTTGAGGATCCCTGAAGAGCATGTCTCTGTAGAAACCTTGGACTTGCAAGATGACCTTCGATATCGGGAAGTGCCGATTAAAATTTTGGATGTAACCACCCGACAGACCAGAGGATCAACAGTTCGTCTGTATCGTGTTCAGTGGAGTCGGCACACAGAGGCAGAAGCTACTTGGGAGCGAGAAGATGCTTTAAGGAAGGAGTATCCCCACCTCTTTGAGGATCAGCTTGAATCTCGAGGACGAGATTCTTTTAAGGGGGGTAGGTTTGTAACGCCCTGAAAATTCACCCTGAAAATTTAAATTCAAATCGAAGCTGTAATCGGAAGTTTTCAAAACTTTTCAAAACCTTTCCCCTCCCGCTTTTCCGTTCTGGGCCGTTTCCAGTCCAACTTCCCGTCTCCCTCCTTTCTTTTCCGGCCCAACCTCCACCTGCACGACCTATCCCATCGCTCTGTACCGTCCAGCAGCTAGTCGACACACTGACTGGCCGCTTTTCTCGCTGAGCGCTCGCGTCCCGTCGCTCCAAAGCCGCACGCCAATGCCGGCCGTACCCACTTGCCTGCTCGCGCACGCCGCTTCACTCCACACCTCGCCCTGGGCCGCTGCCGCTTCCGTCTCATCGCTCTGCCCCAGCCACGCCACAACGCGACGCACCGACTACCCGCTTTCCCCGCTGCTCGCTCGAGTCTCTTCACCATAACCCGCACGCCGACGCTGCTGCGCTCCCGTCCCGTCGCTCTGCCCCAGCCACGCCGCATCGCGACGCACCGCCCAGCTCGGCCAGCCCATGCCTCGCACTGCTCGCGCACAGCAGCAGAGACCCGAGCACAGCACTCGCCGTCGCGTCCGCTCCACCGTCGAGGCGTCCACAGCAAGCCTCGCCTTCCCCCTCGCCTCCGGCTATAAATAGCCCCCTGGCCGAGCTCCGCAGCCTCACCGCGCCACCACCGAGCCGCATCCTCTTCCCCAGCTCAGTTGAGAACAAACCAATCGTCTTCCCCGATTCCGACGGCCGCGCCGTCCATCCTCCACTCATAGCTTGTCCCCGGTTCGATTGAGCCACAGGTAAGCACCACCAGGACCACCTCCACCTCCCCAGCTCGCCCAATCACCATCTCCCCCTCTCTCCCGAGCCCAGTTGTACAGCCATGGCCGTCGTCTCTGCTCGCCGTCGCAGCCGCCGTTCCCCATGGCCTCTCCTCAAATTGATGCCGCAAATGGAACCGTCGTGGACTCCTCCTTCGATTCCCCCACTTCCGGCCGCCCTCTGCCCTTCCCCCTTGCCGATTTGAGCCTCTGGTGCTCATCCATGGTGAGAGGAAGCAGAGGAGGAAGAAAGCTCCTGTATCGGTCCTCTCCTCCCGATCTATTTCTTCATTGGGCCAATAGACTCTATCGGGCCAAGCCAATCCAGTCAACATTAAGCCCATATACCTCCACGCGGGCCCATACATCCAACAGGCCTTTTTCCTCCTGATCGAAATACAGCAGCAGCCCAGCTACGTGTCCCATTCTCCTTTCCTTTTTATTTTCGGATTTAATCAACAGCCTACACTAGAAAATTCATATCTCCATCGTCCGAACTCCGATTGACCCGATTCTTCCTCCTAAATTCATCTAAAATCGAGCTCTATCCATTCCTACCAGTTTCATCTTTTATAGAACTCATCTTCTATTTCTTTTGTATTTATTTGTGTTTGTTTGCTTGTTTGCCGGTCGCGTAGCTAACGGAGAGTACGAGTACGCGGAGGAGGAGGAGCAGGAACCAGGAGCCGGAGACTTCGAGCAGGAGCTCCCCGAGGACGTCAACGAAGGCAAGTCACAATCCGTTTTCCCTTTGATCATACTGCTCCTATGTTTTATAAACACAACCCGTAGCAGCCATTTTATTGCATGAAATGATTGTCCTGATGTTTGCAAAACCTTTGTGTAGTATGACCAAGACCACTGAGCCTTATATTATCTGTCCTAAATTATTCCCTGTTAAACCTAGGATATCCATGTATGATAATATTTACGCATGGATGATTCCCTTGTTATAGAAATGCTTAGGACTGTGTATCACTAAGTGCTCTACTTATACTTAGCTTTTACAAATGTGAAAACCGTGTTTGGTGTTGTGTGGTAGTAGTAAGGTTGGGTGATAACTAAAGAAAGATGAATGAATGAACTTGGGTTAGAGCTGAGGTGATCCTGATGATATTTATGGAAGATTAAGCGTCGCCTCTGTGGTGTGCTTATGACAAGTGATATGGGAGATGAATGCTGCCTCTGTGGTGGGTTCATATATATGTGGAGATGATTGCCTTGGCTCGTATAAGGACCGAGTTGCTTGTGACATCCTACCTAGCCGTTTATTCAGTACGACCACACTACCGTGTATGCGGCACGGCTTAGTCTAAACCCCGCCAGCTAGTCTGTTAATCGCCTGGAGGCTGGAGATGCAATGGGAGCCCATGGAGCAGGTGGACGTGCTGCAGACGTGTGCGACTCGGTCGAGGCCTAGATCAGAGGCTAGACCCCTGGATAACTCACATGGCGATTAGTCGGGACGATGCTGTGATGGGTAATGGCTTTGTGAGTCTTCACACCACCCGCGCAGTGGCTTGTGATGCACTCAGATTGTGGGTACAGCGTACAACCTCTGCAGAGTGTTAAAATCTATTCGAATAGCCGAGTCCACGGTCACGGACATGGCTTTGGTTCGGTCCAAGAACTAGCATGGGGTGGGTGCTTATCTCCTTGATGCGTGAGTTGTTTTGAGAATAGGTCCGGCCTTCCGCCGAAGGTTGTCGTGGACGGGGTGTCCGGCAACGTAAAACTTGACCAACCCTTAATATCTTAATTTGATGCTTTTGCTAAAACTGCTTTAAACTGAACCCCTGCATGTGTAAAACTTGCTTTATTGCAATGTTGAACCTGATGGCCTTTACCTTGCTACTGCCAAATGCATACCTTTATCCATTGATGGTAGGGTAAGGTTGCGACTTGCTGAGTACTTTTGTACTCATTCTTGCTTGCTGATTACAGAGGAAGATCCAGACTTCGTCGACGCCGACGGTGAGGAAGACGATTGAGCTTGGTCTCGTCCGCACCCGAGCTGCCTGTGGCATTAGTCTACCGCTTAGTTGCTTCCGCTATGCCGTTTGATGACCTAGAAGTCATCTTCTGGTTTAGCTTTGTGTTTATTGTTGCTTATCTACTAGTGTTCTTGTTGCTTCTTAATCGACCCCTGCCAGGTCGCGACTTGTAATATCACCTGTTGTAAGACTTGATTGTACCAGCGACTGATCCAGGGACTGGTATAATAAAGTGTTTTAGCCCCTGGGATAACCGGGGTGCTTCAGAGCCTCTCGAAGCCGTCCATCACCGAAGCTCTCTCCTCCTTGAGTTGATGATATTCCTTCAAAATGTTCTCATCAAGAGAGATGCTCTCAAGAGAGGGAGTTAGTCCATCACAAGTAATATATGAAGAATCGGAAATGGATGAACTAGAAGAAGAAGTGTTACACTTTTCGAGGAGGGATTGATGTTCTTCCTCAAGAACCTTGAACTTGCCGTTGAGCCTCATGTGTTCAACCTTGAGCTTGTCATAGCTTTATCCAAGGTCATGAGCGAAGTGGAAAGGTGCTTGATCTCATCCTCTAGTAACTTGGACTTCTCCTTGAGCTTCATGTGGTCTTCCTCAAGCTTGTCATAGTCCTCATCAAGAGTCTTGTGAGAGATGGATAAGTCCCTAAGTTCACCCTCAAGTTGACGAACTCGGAAGGCGGCCACTTCATGTTCCTTCTCCAACCGAGCAATGGTCTTGTCCTTCTTCATGATCATCTTGCCGGTTAGGAGAATGCTATCCAAGAGTTCCTCATATGTGGGCTTATCCTCCTCACCAAACTCTTCATCGGACTCGCTCTTCTCATCTTCACTACTATCATCATCTTTGGCCATCAAGCAAGTAGGCGGTGGAGGTAGAGTCCCGGACATGTTTGTGAGAGCAATGCCGGCCATTTTCTTGCCCTTGGAGGATGAGTCATCACTCTCTTCTTCATCACTATCATCATCCGAAACCCACTCTCCAACATAGAGACCCTTGCGAGATGATCTTCTCTTGTCTTTGCCTCTAGAGCTTTCCTTCTTGACAAACCTCTTCCTTGCCTTGTACTTGCTTCTAAGGTCTTTTTCTTCATCATCGCTTGACTCTTGAGTCTTCTTCTTGCTCTTCTTGATTGGCTTCGGGCATTCCTTGGCAAACTGACCCTTCTCCCCACAATTGTAGCACTCGGCATCTTTCTTGTTGATAAACTTCTCTTGAAGAAGTTGCTTCTCTTCTCTGTCTGGATCTTCAATGAAGACCGTACCATACGGTCCCTAGGACCGTACTGTCCGATCTCTTCGGCATAAGCTGAAAACTTGATCCACTTCTTGATCCTTGCTTCCAACTTCTCCAAACTTGGTTCCTCTTCTTCTCTTCAGCCACCCTAGCCCTCAAGAGACTCACAATGCATCCATTTGATCTCTAACCTAGTGTGCTCTAAGAGAACCAATTCGATCCCTCTTGATAGTCCGGTTTTCCTATGGACTCAAGCTAACATCTAACCAAGCAACACTCGCTTGGATCTAGCATGTCCTTAGCCTTGATCCATTTCTTCTCCGCGACTTCATCAAGTTCTCGATCCGAATTGTCGAGGCAACCAATCACCAAGTCGTCGATAGATAGAGTATGTGAGACGACGCTTCATTGACATGACCATTTGAATATCCTACAAGGAAATGTTAGTCACATCAATAAGGTCACCCAATCATCAAAACATTCATACCTTTGGGGTTTCCAAACTCCAATGGTCATGAAGCTTACAATCTCCCCCTTTTTGGTGATTGGTGACAACACATATCATAAGATAGAGAAAGTAAAGCGCAAGAGCGATCGATAAGATAGGATATGAAATGAAGAACAAGTAAAACGGAGAACAAGATAGTCATAGCTCAAAAGGTATCACCTGCAAAATAGAGTTGGAGCATATGGGTGATATATATGGAATAAAAGCATGAGCTATGACCACAACTCTGTGATGATGAGTTTATAAGATATTCCTGCAAAAGCAAGTGAGTGCACATATCATCACAGAAAGAGGAAACCTGGCAAGATAGATAAAATTAGGCGCATCCAGGTAAACATACACAAACTCAGAGCAATAAATCATAGCAAAAAAAAACAGAGACAGAGCAATATGCAAGATATATAGATAACGAGCAAGTGTATGTAAATGAAACCAAGTGCATTCTTGATGAGCTAAACACAAGCAAAAGCAAATCAAGCTCAACAAGAACCACGAAGAACCAAAAGAATATACAATGAAGGACCAAAAGATCTCCCCTGGACAAAAGCTGTCTCACACTCCCCCTGAACACAAGATCACTCCACTACTCCCCCTAGACCTATACAAGATCTCTCTATCTCTCTCCCCCTTTGGCACCAATGACCAAAAAGAGAAAGAAGGAAAGAGAAAAACTGCTGTCCTACGCGTCGGAGGCTGGAGGAGGTGCAGTGGTAGTAGTCACTGAAAGCTCTGGAGCTGAAGAGGTGCCCTGCTGTGGCTGCTGCTGCTGCTGCTCAGTCTGCTCTGGAGAAGTGCCTGTGGCGAGAGCCTCACGTAACTCCTCACGAGTGTAGCCAAAGTCAGTGAGATCTGCTGAGTGCTCAACTACCTGGGGCGGAGTAGGTGTCCTGGGAGACTCTGTCTGCTCCACTGCTGCTGTCTCAGCTGTAGTAGTCACGACCTCTGCCTGTGAAGCTGTAAGAACTGAGTCTGTCTGCACTGAGGCGGTCTGTGCTACTGTGTCGAAGTCAAGTGTACGAGCTGGCAGTGGTGACACAAAGAAGGGACTCGTCAGCTGAAGCGGTGAGAAGCTCGGAGCTGTAGTAGCTAGAAGGGCTGACGGAGTCATGGAGAGGCCTGGTGAAGAACGGTACTGGTGTGAAGGTCCTGCCTCTCCTCATGTTGTGCCTCCACTTGGTATAGTGCGTACCATCAAAGTACGGCGCTTTACCTAATGGGACCGGCATGAAGTGAGTGTTAGTGTGTAAGTTTTCATAATTGAAATTAGTGGTGTGATACTCATTGGGTTTCTTGGATCGCTTGCTCTTCTTGCTCTTCTTCTTCCTTCGACTTGAAGAGGTATACGATCCTTCATCTTCGGAGCTTGAGCCTCCACTTGAGCTTTCATACTCAAAGTCGTAGGAGTAGTCACTTGAGCTAGTGCTTGTATGGATGACCTCTTCTTCTTCTTCACTGTAGTCGATGAGCTTGGGCTCCTTCGACTTGCTCTTCTTCTTCCTCAAGCTACTTGGATCACCAAGAGTTGCTTCCATCATTTCTCCAAGCGGTTAAGCTTCAATGCGGAGTACTTGGCTCTGATACCAATTGAAAGTTGCCTAGAGGGGGGGTGAATAGGCAATGCTAAAAACTTCTGCAATTAAGACTTAATCAAACTGTCAGTCCTGCCGGATAGTCCGGTACACCACCGGATACTCCGGACCTGGAACAACCGGAGTATCCGGTACACTACCGGACAGTCCGGTCCAGAGGATAAATCTGCGGAATTTGAAATTTACAGAGTTTCTAGCAATTCTACTTGAATCAAAAGACTTGTATAGAAGCTCTGAAGTGAATCTACACAATATATGCGGAAGTAAACAAGTACACAAGTAGATCGAAGCAATTTAGTGATATATAAAGGAAAGCAACAAGAACAAGTAAGAACAACAAGAACAAATGAATCAAGCACAAGTGACACACGATTTGTTCCCGAAGTTCAGGCCCACAAAGTGCCCTACGTCTCCGTTGAGGAGTCCACAAAGGACCGAGTCTCTTTCAACTCTTTTCCTCACTCAAGCGATCACAAAGATCAAGCTCGAGTTGCTCACTATCAATTCCTCTTGCGAGGAGGGCAATACAAACTTCCCGGAGCTTCACCACACGAATTGGGAGCTTCCGGGCAACCTCTAGCCGTCTAGGAGCCAAGCTCCAAGAGTAGCAAGTGCAAATCACCAAGATGAGGATGCCACAAGATGCTCTAGAGTGGAATGGATGCTAGAAACTCGAATCTTGACTCTCACACACTCTCTAGGATGGATCTCACGAATCTTTGCCTTGGGAGAGAGTGGAGAGGGAGAGTTTGAGCCTTGGGTCGTGTTCTAGCAAGTGGGCAAGAGTGGGTGACCGTTGGAGCTGAGTGGGTATATATATGGAGTCCCCAAAAACGAACCGTTATGCTCAGGAAATGAACTGGCCGGAGTATCCGGTAAACTGCCGGACACTCCGGTAGGTACTTGGTTCTGGCGAAGTTAGGGTTTGCCGGACAATCCGGCAGGTTGCCGGATAGTCCGGCCTGGGACTTGGTCTTGGCGAAGACTTGCTCTACCGGACAATCCGGTAGGATGCCGGATAGTCCGGTGAGCCTGCACGGTTTGGTCAAAAACCACCACTCACTCAAACTGATTTCTAAGAAATTTCGTATCACCCAAAAGGTCCTATGGCATCTGTGGATCAATGATTTGCACCCCTCTTGATAGTACGGCATTCCTACACTCAATTAAAATCAAAAAGGTGCCAATAACGCCCATTGAGTGTATGTTGCCAATTTTCTTTGAATATTTTCAATGTAGCACTTCATTTGACATGTCTCATTCTCCTTCTTGAGACCTAGCTGAACACATCTTCAATTGCGACATTAGTCCTTTTGGATCGTTTTGACGTCAATCACACAAAACAATAATTAGGGGCCTAGATGCACTTTCATTGCCCGCAATTCCGAACAAGGAAGACCCGAAAACAGAGAGAAGGGTAAGGAGGTAAACGGCATTTTGATACTTTCACACGTCAATACAAAATAAAAAAAAAACACCACTCTAAAACGCAAGAATCAAAGCGGTCAATTCTCAAGAGGAAGAACAAAGCATGTAGGGAGGGCTGGCATAGATAACCAACATTTATTTGGTACTTATGTGCTTCAAAAGAAAAGGCAAGCACATTAGAATCATGAAGGTGAAATGGCACTCAGACATATTGGATGTCATATTATCATCTATTACAATGAAATGCATCCTCGTACCTAATATCTCGATTCTAAAAGTCAGATATTTCTATCTTTGACCACCATCTAAAGTTATAGAGTTCAACAATATATGAGTTATGTTTTTGTCTTGACTATGAGAAATACTTTCATGATATGTAATTCAAATGCTGTTAAATTATTACTTTTCCAAAATTGATGGTCAAAATAGAAATTTTTGACTTTCATCAAACTAAATTGAAATTCATTTTTTGAAACAGAGGGAGTATAACATACCCAAGAAACATTGCATTTTTAAGTATCATAGAGCCAGTTGTTCCCAACAAAAAAAGAGTACCATAGAGCCAATTTGTTGGCAACCCATCTCATTGTTCAATAGAGCCAAATAAGGATCGAGATTATCAGCAGCACAACATAGAACCTGACGAGGGTGCAAATATTCATCCCCAAAGACCTTGGCATCCCTTGCTTTCCAAATATTCCATGGGTGGCCCGCAAGTCACTACTAGAATCTCCCATTGTCCCTAGGAAGGAAATCAATAGGGAACATCTGAAAAAAAAAGGTAGGGGACAAGTTGTCCTACAACTTTTTCTAGGAAAAGATTCCTAGGGAGATTCGACGGGAAAGACAGAGACCTCTATGGTTGATTGAATTAGCTAGCCCGACAACTCCTTGGCAATGGAAGAATTCCACGAGTGAAAAAATGAAATCAATTTGATGGTAGGCATCAGGATCCTACCCATACCCAACAACTGTGATACCGTAGTTGAAGACCCTTCTACGCTCACCATTGTAGACGCTACCTTCTCCCTAGTGCTGAAAATCCAGTACGCACAGCCACATTACTTTTACTCTAATTGAAAGTGCAAATCAATATTGTAAAACACTTGTGAGGATCGGGCATAGGGGCATATGTCCTCAAGTGATGAAATAGCTCAGATTTAACATCAATTCAATTTAGTGTGTAACAATCTTACATGTGACAAATCCGTACATCTAATCAAAGAGCTAACGACATCTCAGTAATTTTAAGATGTATTAACAATGTTTGTGAACACACTAATTTAAAGCACATCACTACAGATTTTACTAGCAATTTATTCTATTTAGTGTGTAATTCTATCTAGTTTCTTATATCATTTGTAATCATGTGGCGTGAGTATAATAAAAGGCCAATTTATTTCCGTTTGTGTAGATTACGTAAAAGGAAGCGTGCGTTGGTGACAACTGTGACGACACCGATGCATAGCTTTCGTCTCGGATGCTGTTAACTGCAAGGACTAGCTTATCTGGTATCTGAAGGGCGATTATCAAGCTGGCTTGCTCATACTGGCTTATAAGTTTCTTCTCTTTAAAGTTTGATCTGAAAAGGAAGTTTGTTATTAAAAAAAAAGGAAGGGAAAATTGCAAATACCTACTACCATTTTAGAGGGAGGGGGTGGGGGGGGGGGGGGGGGGGGGAGTGTGTTACATATACCAACATGCAAGTATTTTTGTTTCAATCTTACACCTGCATGTTACACATAGATTTCATATACCCTCATAACTTTGACCGGCCAATTTTGCTCTTGGCAAGCATGTAACAAAGCTCGAAATAGTCTATCATAACTGGATACCTTAAAATATTATAAATCACACATATGTCATTAACCATCAATCTTTTTGCCTTTTATGTTGTTCATGGCATCTCATATCATCGTGCTAGATGTTTGTGTTGTTAGTGCTAATTAGACAAATTTAGGTGATTCTACAATCAAATAGATGTTAAAAATATCTATGGTGAGGCGGGTGAAGCATATGAAGAAATGTTGGAAGCTAAATAAGAGCCATATTGGTCGGTCAAAGTTGTCCGGGATTTTATCCAAAAAAAAAAGTTGTCCGGGAGGTAAATGAAAAGTATATATAACTTCGAGGTGTTAGACTCCCTCCAATGGTTTCTATCTTTTATTGAAAAAATCGCTTGTCGCTTAAAACTTCCCAAAATTAAATCATTTGTTGACGGGCCCACTTAATACACCTGCTAGTACGGCAGGTGACCTGCTGCAAACAGCAGAGGCGGCGGCTATGTTTGCGAGTTCACGACCCTCGTCTCCATGAAAATGGTGGAGGAAAACATGGGCTTTGATTTGTTGAATTTTTTTTTTGATATTATAAATATAAAATATATCATATCATGCAAGCAAATTCGCAAATTAAGCATAAATGAAACCATGCGTACCGAAGGAAAATCAACCGTTCTGAAAAATATTGTGGCATGACTTCTTCGTATTTGCAATTCCTCTGACTACACACTCTCTCAACTGATCAGTCCTTTGCGCAGAGAAAAACTAAAGAGATCTCAAGGGGCAAAAACAATCATAATTTGCGAGCCAAGCACTTTCGCCTTCATAAAAAATGATATGTCTACAACGCGATTTTGTCAAATTATGATCAATGATTATACCGACCACATCAAAATCAAACTTATAAATCTTAATAGAGAAATGGAGTATGTGACAATGTCACCTCATGATACTCACGCTGATGTTTTCCTCGAAAGAGCGGTCATAAACAAACAGAAGCAAAGTTTACAAATAATCGGCTTCACTATCTGCAGCAGGCGCTACGCTTGGGGGCACTTTCTGATGATTGGAACCGGTTTCTCCAGGCTGTCACCAAAGTGGTCATGCATGTATCTTTGTCTGAAACCAGTGATTTGAGAGGAACAAACCGATATTTCTTTTGAATAGGAAACTTTGTTGATTGCCAATTATGGACACTGGGCCGTGAAAACTGGAAGTTAGGTTAGATTGGTTCAGGTCCGATGCAGCATATGAATTTGAGTCTGAGACATTAGGCAAGGATAAAAAGTGGGTGGCGCAACTAATTTCAAAAGACAAACAAGTTGTTCGTTCGAAAGAAAAAAGCTGTTCACTGTTAAGATACGAAAATCACGACAGATTTATGAACTGGATGCTTTCCTTAGCTAATTTTTTTTCTGATTAGATGACAACCAGGTCGATCATTAATTATGATGGTAATGGCATGTAGTACGTCGAGCCCGCTAATTTAACAAGTCATGCGAGGCGGCTAGCTTATGCATCAGCTCTTCCCACGTTCAGACATCTGTCCTTTTCCTTGGTAGAACAAATAATTCAGACATCGATCTTCCAATGTACTACTAGTACTAAATATTTCTCCCGTTATATGATTCTTATGGGGACAAGCGCAAAGAGAGAATCGGCATTATTATTATTCGAAAGAAATGGGATTGGGGAATGATGGTGCTGCTTGATGGACCAGAACAAATCAGCCAAGCTGGATGGCAGTTGTGTGATGTTCTTGTTGACCTGCTGCTGCCTTTTGCTCTGTGTCCCTGGCAGTTTTTCGAGTTTCCTTTTTTTTTTTCTCTCTTTTTGCCTAGTGGTTTAAGTTTTTTTTAGGGGAGCCTAGTGGTTTAAGTGGCGGTATATTAGGCTAAACTTGAAGAGTTACAATTGGGCGCGGCCCATCTAACGGCGCCAGCTGAGCCCATAACACCCCTCCACGGCTTCCACCATCTCCATCCATCGGCGGCGGCGGAGCGACACCAGCGGAGGCGGCGATCAGCTCGGCGGTCGGCGATCAGGAGCAGTGAGTTGCTCTCCACCTCATCCATCCTCATCTCGCCCGCGTCCTTCTTCGATTCGTTCTGGCTAATCGGGATGTGCCCTAGGGTTCATACTGTTTGCTGGTGTGGTGCAGATCCTGGCCAGGCTGATCCAGTGGAGGATCATCGTGGGTATCGTGGACTTAGAGATGGGGGCATGGGGGGTGTTCCCAGAATTTGGTACTGCGCTTCTATTCAGGTCTCGTATGAGTAGTTGGTGGTGTCACAAATCTAATCGAGGGAGGGGAACTAATTAGGTGATTGTTTGGCAGTTGTCTCAATGATTGATTATGTGATTGCGTCCCGCTTAAATCCCATGCTTCAGTCGTAGTTGGTGCAAATTCTTTCCCAGCACACTGTAGTTGGTAATAGAGTTGCGAAAAGAAGCTATGATTAGTACGTCAAACATGAATGCATCGATCCTGATTTAGTGTTGTTGATATGTATAACAGTGCGTCCTAGACAGCAAATAGGAAGGAGCCTTTTGTTGGTCTGAAGCCAATAAGGTGTTGAAGAAATTTCATCAAGTAGCCCTGGGCGTTCGGGTAAACCCGACAGTTCGGGTCGGGTTAATCGGGTTTCTACAAATTCGGGTTTTGAGAACCTCCACCCGAGATTGGTCCCGAATTTTCGGGTACCCGACATTTCGGGTGCTTGAAAAATCGGGCTCGGGTTTCGGGTATTCCGACTTACCCGATGTCAAGCGTCATCTTCTCCGCGAAGCGGCGGGGAGTGGCGGAGCTCCATCTGGACCTCGGTCTTCTCGTGCTGCAGGCGGAGCCTCATGGCTGTGGTCTCGCTGGCCGCGACGAGGCGCTCCTCCTCGACCTCCGCCTGCAGCAGCAGCGCCACGGCGCCCTGCGCCCTGCGCCGCATGCCGCCGCCGCCGCCGTCCGGACGAAGATGAGCAGCACAGGCGCGGCGCGGCGGGACGCGGCGCGACGTACATCTTCTAGCAGCTACGCTCATATTCGAACACCAGCGCTGTGTGCGGCGGCACGTGCTGGGCGGATTGTGGCACTGGAGGCGCGTCCGTCATGCGTGGCGGCGGAGGCAAGCATGCCAGGAACGAATGATGCCGATGGCTACTGTTGGGCTAGGTTACGTGATGATTTGTGGGCCTGTGGCTTGGTCCAGGACAGAGAGAAGTAGTTGGGCTGGGCTGAAAATAGAAAACAAACAAATGGATGATGTTGTTCGGGTACTTCGGGCTGATCGGGTTACTGGATATGCTACCCGAAATGCCCAGAATAATTTCGGGTTTCTGGAGCTGGTACCCGAGATAGGACCCGATTTTTCGGGCTTCGGGTTCTTCGGGTTCGGGATCGGGTTTTTTTCGGGTTCGGGAATCGGGCTCGGGTTTTGTGCCCACCCCTATCATCAAGGATCAAAGCTTTTGTGTCGCCGGTGTCCCTTTTTGTTGAAGTTGTTATGTAGGAGGAATGGAGGATATAGGTAGTAGCAGCTATGTTTGGTTGCTGTCTTGCCAATGTGGCAGTTCTGAATTTGTTTTGTTGCTGCAGGGGTAGGACGGTGGTTGCGGCCAATTTCTCCTGAGTAGTTTCGATGTGGTGTTGTTTGATTATTTTTTCCTTTTTTTTTCATTTTGAACTCTCACTCTTGGCTTTAGCGGATAAGAAAAATGAAGCATTTGCTTCCTTGTTCCAATTATGGTGATTGTACAATTATGGTTATGAGATAGGTTTGTGAACAGCTACATGTTTTTATATTTGCCATGCATTTCGATATGCCAGCTGTGCTTAGCTTAGATATTAATAACGAATTTACTGAAATGTGTTGGTGCATTTCTTGCTTTGTGTTCAAAACAATCAAGTGCAGTAAGATCGTCATTAATATTCTGAATTTAGCTTTGTCAAATTAGGCTAATCATGCCCGTTTGCCAAACTGTGATTTTGTGTTGATTGCTAATGTATGATTGATGTTGTACAGTGATGGAGAAGAATCAAAACAACGCTAGGTGTACATCTTCAGTGACGCTCCGTTTGCTCTCCATGGTAGAAATGCTGCGTTGATTTGTTGTTAAGAGTAATATGTTCTTTGTCATTCTGGTATATTTATTCTGGTATGGTTTTCAGAATGCACCCATGAGGAGATAGTTGTGACACCAACTGGCATCTCTTCAAGTACATTAGGTCTGGAAGTGGCAATCTGCTCTGCTGGCACAGATCTGAACTGAGCTGTTGACCAGTGAAGCAATACATTTTCCATTCTTCATAGCTCAAGTAAATGTTGATTCCAGTTCTTCTTAACTCTAGGAAACGTTGATAGTGAATGCACGTCCTTTCCATTATAACTGTATGCAAGTGCCTGTGCATGCCTTGTGGCTTTGACCATTTCAGTCCTCTTTTTTCTTTAATCTGGATATTGGTGCGATATGTCTTGTACAGCTTCATGGGGATACACCCATCTAGTTTGAATCTTTGATTCCAAATTATCTTCTGTGTGTATGGAAGAACAGTACTATAGTCTACATCTACAATATTTTATATGAGCTTTCGTCAATTCAGCTGGACCTCTATAACTATATCTATTCTAAGTTTGTTGCCTTCTTCTTTTCAGGTAGTCTTGCCTCCATCTCAAATCTTGAGTAAGCTAAGGGCTACACATCTTCTCCCCTAGGTGCTCTGCGACTAAGGATTTCTCCATTAGGAAGCCGACCCCTGATGAAGGTCAAGATCTTGCAGTGGCATGCGGTGGCTTCCTGGACTTGGGATGCGCAAGATGAAACGTGTGGCATATGCAGGATGGCATTTGACGGCTGCTGCCCTGACTGTAAGTTTCCTGGTGATGATTGCCCACTCATGTGGGGTGCATGCAACCATGCTTTCCATCTCCACTGCATACTGAAGTGGGTCAATTCGCAAACATCAACGCCCCTTTGCCCTATGTGCCGCAGAGAATGGCAGTTTAAGGGCTAATGCACAATACTGGCGTACCTGGAATGTATCAGCACCATGTGGCTTTGATTATTAGAGGAAAATTAAAATGTAATGTTGGACTGGAATTTTAGCGATGCTATCACTGTATTGGTTGCTAAAAAAGTACAAATCCTGATTATCAGCATCTGCTTAAGTGAACTTGTGTTTGATGCTGAGGTTGTGGCCAAGCAAATGAAATGATAAATTTTCAGAGGCTTAAGCTTGATGACCTCATTGCAAATTTCTGTGCTCCGATTGTTTACTTTCTGAAGGATTTCAAGTGTCAACCACAGCTACGCAACTTTTGGATTTTGTTCTGGTAAAGTAGAACAAGCATGCAGCTGTATATGGCTTTGCTTGCTTTTATCTCTGTTCTGTTCTTTCACAAAAATAGTGATCCATAGGTTATTAGGTGTCACCTCAGCTCTGCGCACAGTTTCAGGAGGCATGTGTGTCTCATATACTCATTCTGAAAATGAAGCATCTAATTTTATTTTAAGAAGGACGAACAGGACATGAAACCTTTTGCTGCTGTGGTAAATTATATCCACCGTTACTTCCAAAACTTTGTCCCTTGCAGCTTTTTACATACCCCTGTTTCTTCCATGCCAATGTAGTAATGGTGCAATATGCCAATATTTAAAACATTATTAGCTTGTGCAGAAGCATGGATTGACTGGTAGTGGTTATAACTTATAAGCATCTTACCTTACTCGTTATCTAGCTTTAACGTGTGCATCGAGTTACTTTTCCGAAATAGGGAGGCTTTTGTATGTCTCGTAGTTTGGTTCATATGAATTGGAAGGACAGCAGTTACACGTGCATCTAGTGTTTTGTTACTTGTCCAAAAATAACTAATTGTATGGAAATTATTGCACATGGTGGGGTTTCCCTTCTGCTTGAGATATGGGGAGTAGCGAACAATTTTCTTCCAAAACCAACGATGACGATAACCGGCTCAACTGGTTACTGAAGGTTGACGGGAAAATGAGTGACGAAGGAAAGAACAATGAATTAAAACCTCTACTGAGTGTAAATATCAAGCCCGTCTAGCTCAGTCGGTAGAGCGCAAGGCTCTTAACCTTGTGGTCGTGGGTTCGAGCCCCACGGTGGGCGATCGTTGTCTACTGTTTTTTTATCTTTTTTCTCTCCACATAACATTTTTTGCGAAGGTTCCATATAACATTATTGCAAAAATACACTCTGGAATTCTGGAATGTCGCATCCTTTCGACATGCCTGGTTGGCTTCTTTATTCAGAGCCTGATCCTCCTCGACGAGTTTAATTAGCCTCATATATGGGCAAATATCTAATCTGTGGAACAAGAGATGAGCTTTGGCCTTAATCCCTCGCTAATTGCCACCACGTCGCGGTACGACCTAGAGCGACATCAAAACCATGCAAACTCCGCGTCATCTCCTTCCGGCGGCTCCAGCAGCAGCGCCTCCAAGTCACCCTCGCCGCAGACGAACTGGCCGTCGGCGGCCTCCCCGCGCCACGGGCTCAAGAAACCCAGCTCGCCCATGTCGAAGTCAAGGTCGATGGACATGTCATCCTCCGGCAAACAATCCAGCTGCTGCTCCTCCTGCGCCGCCTCTACCGCCTCCGGTGGACGGCCGTACTGGCTCACCGGCGAGGCGGCACGCGGCGCCACGGGCAACCTGGCGGTGCACCGCAGAGCCTTGGTCCGGACCGGGCTCGTGTTGCCGCCGTCGGCCGGCGACGGAGGTGCGGCGTCGCTGCTGGTTCTGGCCGGTTCCGAGGCTGCGCTGGCTTGATGATACTGTTTCGAGTGGTGGCCGCTCGCCTTCTTGCCCAGCGTCGTGTTCCAGTAGTTCTTGATTTCATTGTCTGTTCGCCCCGGCAGACGCCCGGCGATCAGGGACCACCTGTCCGGCGATGACAAATTGCAAACACGAAATCGTTACTTAATTAGTCACTCCTGGATTACAGTTTCTCAGTCATAGCATTAGATATTTCATCATCGATGCAGTCACTCGATCTGTCTGGATGATCACATCAAGATATTAGCAAGTAGATACGAAATACTAACTACTTGCATTGGCAGCACAGTTAAAGTTTTCCATTTCTGAAAGGACAATATCTTTTGCGGTCAGTGAAAAGTCTTGGATTTTTCAGGGTGAAGGAAAACGCGAGTTAGGAAGTTGTTACGCGCGCCAGTGGCCTTTCTTGAGTGCGAGATATTCTCCTGGTGCTGGAGTACATATTTAGGGAGGGAGGGACAGGGCTCCTGGCTGTCATCATCAACTTTGCTGACCTGCTAATAACTAGTTCATCCTCAGAGGTTGGAGACACTGCACTGCCAACGAATACGTGATCTTCTAGAGGGAGGGAGCTAAATTGGGGAAAAGAGGGTGCTGACTGATGTAGACAAAGTGGCAGTAGTGGTTATGATAACTGGAGGGAATTGGCCGTTATGCTTGCCTGCTGGCCTACTTTGTCTGCTCAGATCGCTACCACAGCAGGACAAGGAAAAGTTTCCAGCAGAAAGAGTTTAACATACGTGTTGTATGCACGAAAAAAATACCGCAGTTGCCCTTCTGTCTTCTACACCATTCTACAAACTAATATTTATCTTTAGGATTCTGTGGAATGCAGATTAAGTGAAACGATCGAAATATGGACAACCACAACATACATACCTGTTGCCGAGGAGCCTGTGGAGCCTGATGATGAGCTCCTCTTCGTCGTCGGAGATGTTGCCCCGCTTGATGCCCGGCCTAAGGTAGTTGAGCCACCGCAGCCGGCAGCTCTTGCCGCAGCGCTTCAGCCCTGCAACACCTCCATTGCCGTCAGTGAGGCCGTTGCAAACTCCCAACAGTCAGCGAACTACTGATCAACATTGCATTTTGTCCTCGCATCGCCCTACTTTTAACCGATCCAAGCGTACTTGCTCACCGTTCCAGATACAAAGATCTATGCAGACTCGTATGGATATGGTAATCTAATCGGCATTGATTATGCATTTGCGATGATTAACAGTTTGTTTGGGGAATACGGTGACGAAAAAAAGAACTGTATGTGATCGAAATGTAACTTAGCATGCGTGAACTGCAAGACGTGACAAATCCATACATAGACGACGATAAAAAAGAAATGACTAAAAGAGAAGATAAGAAACAGGTGCAGGGGAAGGATTTCAGGATCAGACCAACTTCCGGCATTGTGAAGAATTTCAGGATGAAGAGAAATAAACAAGAGAGTGGGAGGAGGTGTCACTGACCAGCTCTGTTGGGGAGGCTTCCCCACTTGCCCTCTCCGTGCTTCCTGATGTAGGAGACGAGGATGTCGTCCTCCATTGCTGTCCAAGCTCCCCTGTTCAGCCCCTCCTTGGGGCAGCATGGCTTCCTCCCCATCTCTCTCTCTCTCTCTCTCTAGAGGTTAGATGGAGGGTTATGCTCTGTGATTGCCACTGAGGTCCCTATTAAACCAGGTGCAGAGCGGTCCGTATTCCATGCCCATTTTTTTTATTTATGATATAGCCCCTCGAATGGACATTTATGCCCTAAGGACACTCTGCTTTCGCCCTCGTTATGAAGGCAGTTTCTAATCGGATAGCAGGCTTCGCTTGCTTATGCACATATTGGGAATGCTAAAAATTGAGACCAGTATAAAAACTCAGAAAATGATTTATAAAACACCAAATTATTTAAGACCATATCGAATCCGACAAGTGCATGTTCTTGATGCAGGCTTGAAAAGTACCAAGAGGAAAAAAATATTGGCATACAGTTTTTGTCAACTCTGATTCTTCTTCGTTTATCAAGATATCAGGGGCCATGGTAATGAAAAAAAAATCTGATCTACAACCATGGTGTAGGAAACTACATCCTATCTGGGAATATACTAATACTATAATTCACAAATAATCAACAATTACCTGTTAAGACAAATCTAAAAGGTGGATCGCACGGCAATTTATTTGCAAATGCAACAAGCATAACCTTAGCTAAAATCCTTAAGCCTTCTCTTCAAAACATCCATGGACCTCTTGCGAGCACTCTGCTTCGCGTTGCGGTTCGAAAGGCTCCAAACAGCCCATCCGCAGAGTCCTTGTACTTGTCACAGATGATGGAAAGCTTCTTGTAGTCCAGTGATCCGTAGTTCCTCTGTCTTATCACCGGATTCATGAAGTTCTCTGGCTGGCTACTGAGCAGGAGGTTGACTAGCTGCCTTATTTCAACCAAACAATCTCTGAAAGTTGTTTCCTTTCCCGAAACTGACAACCCCATGCTTTCGAATTTCTCATCTGCAAATGCCTCCAGCATTTTCAAGTCCATATCAAGACCTAGAACTGCATTAACAGTGAACCTTTTCACGCCTTCGTTAAGAAGTGTTGACATTATGGAGTCTGAGATATGGCTCATTATACCAGAAACCACCTTGTATAGAGCTTCCGAGGGCAAAATTTCCTGTGCTGTTGATACTTGCGTTTCTAGATAGATCAGGACCTCATTCATATAGTCGTTTGAAATGTCTGGGGCTTCCTCTGCTATCCAGTTGACGTTTTCCAATAGTATCATAAACTCATCGACCTTGAAATTGGCCAGGTTTATCAGATTATTGTATACTGCATTCTGTGAGGCTTTCAAGACAGCTCGAGCAGTTAAACTAGAATGAGATCTCTCTGCAATGCGTTTTGGTATGCCACACAGATGAGCAGCATGCAAGAGGAACATGCCACATGCTTGCTCAAGAACAGAAATGTTACCAGCGAGCTGCATCATCTGTGACATGGCCAACGAGCGAGCATAGATCATGTTCAGAAGACTGTCATTTAAGACCTCAATCAACAGCCTGTCTAGGTATGCTTTCACCACATCATATACGTTCATGAGACCACCATATGACAAGTAGCTGACAGAATCTTCAATGAAAGACCGAACGATGCGACAGACTTCTGGAACAGAAGAGGAGAACTGCGCCACATATGGGAAATCAGGGGCTGCATCATCGGGTTCCAGACAAAATGCGGTCACATTCATGTTATACTCATACTCCTTCCTTATAACCATCTGCTCATACGAGTCATTAATAAGGATGTCATCTATCTGCTTTCGGCATTCAAGAAGAAGCAACTGGTGGTATTTGTCCCTGCTTTTCTCAAGAACTTCAATCAACTGTGCAATTTGATAACCATACTTCCTCACAGCTGCACCAAGAAGAGTAACATAGTCTTTTATGAGGAGGAAGTGGCTGGCTATACGCATGCGGGCGAACTGATCCTCCAACGTAGATGTGACCTTGGCAAGAGCTGTTTCCCATGTTGTTTCCACTTGACTCTCAGACAACAGCCCGTCTGCAGTTCGAAAGACACGTTCTTCAACTATAAAAAACCCTGCTACCTGAGAAAGGAAGGGCTGATGGGACTCCAGGAATGGCTGTGAAGTGGAAATTTGCATGTCCAAGTTGAGTTGCATGAGCCTATTTTTGTAATAGTAATCTTTGAACTTTTCCTCAATACCAAGGCATATGTGCATGTGATGTGCCCGGTACACTGGTGTGAGATCAAAATCTAGTGCCGATTCCTCTTCTGTGTTCTCCAGATCCAAGGTATACAGATGCTCGTCTGGTCCAGCATGGCTATGCCCTTCTGCCTCTCTCTGTCGTGCACGCATTTCCTCCTCTCTTTGTCGAGCTAATGAGGCCTGGCTTATTGAGACCTGGCCAATCTGCTTAGCCATTCTTCTGATATGAACAAGCCAATCATTGAACTCGCTGGTAACTTTCTTCTCAATATGCAGCTTTATCAGTGGTATCTGCCTCGCCACCACCCTTTTAAGAAGTTTCAATGGAATGTTTCGCAAGTATCCCTCCTGAATCAGGTCCAAAGTCTTCAGTGCAGGATGGAACTTAGCTTCTGCAATATAATTGTTGCATGTCAAGCACAAGCTGATGACCTTCACACATATCTTTAGAGTTGTTATGGCCTCCCCGACGTTTTTCTTGACAGAATATAAGTCAAGAAGTTCATCAAGCATCAGCAATTGAGCAGTGGAAACTGCTTGTAGGTGAGAATTTTCATCAGATAGCAAGCCCTTTAGCTCCTCAGCATCGACCAACACCCCACGTAGTTCGTCGACAGCAACGATGAAATCCTCATAGTGAAGTCTACATAGTTCTTCAATTTCAACTTCCTTCTTCTTCACAATGCTTCTGAGGCTATGCGTGAGAGCTTCAGGTTTCCCAGACTCGAATGAGTAACGAATGATGGGACCCAAATCCTCACCATTTGCAATAAACGTTGCAAGGCTCAAACCAAGTCCTCCATCTCCACTTTCCACTACACTCGTCTTCTTTGGTTGAGCAGGTTGAGCGGTCATTGTTCAACTGTAGAAAAGACAATAGGTGTGTAATTTTCAGTGCATACGTAAAAGCACAGAACTAAATGGCATTGCGGTTCACGTTTCAGCCAAAATAAAATAAAGATTGGGACAACCATACAAGACTGGATGCACTATAATTTTAGACGGACGGCAGGAATAGCAATTAGCAGCTGATGAATTTCATTTTAATACCAATTTTGACTAATGAACGGTTAGGCATTTGAGTTAACTATATTTACTTTTATTTGGCACAAAGAATTCAAAACCTGATGCATCCTATATTCATTTTTAGACTTCCCTTTACAATTGTCTACAGTAGTAGTCATGTTATTGACAAATGGATTCATTTAAAATATTAAAAACTGTATCTCAATACTTGTACAAATTTAGAGACTCGCACTTTACTATTCATTTTTAAAAGTCTCGCGCACAGCTAGTACCACAACAACAGCTCGGTTACAACACTGGATGACCACAATAATAGCTCGATTAAAACGATGAAGGACAGAAACACTGAATAACCTGAACCCACATTTCATCTTGAGAAAGACAATGATAATGCACACTTCTGGAAAGATTCTTACTAAAGTACCGGAAACTATCAAAACTCTTCGCCCACAGAAAAATTCATGTACAGACGGCAAGCAATTTATCAAATTACAGGTTATAAGTGTTAACCATCTTCTAAAACACCACGTCACATATTTCCAGCAGATCAGGCCAAATGTAACTATTAATTCAACCAGATATAAAGCACAAGAACACAAAGGGAGTCAACTAAAAACTAACGCACCAACAACCACTGTATTAACATGTAAGCAAAACGGGATTTTTTAATGAAAAGCTTACAGTGCGGTGACGAGCTTATAGTACTGCGTGATTGCAGCACGGAGACGCAGCGACGATCGAGGGAATGTATGGGCGCGCCTGCCGCCCGAGCCCTCTCGCCGCCGCCGAACCGGTCAGAGCCAGAGAACAGGACACAACGAGCGCCGGGTTATCTGCTCAGAGAATACAGCACCGGCTGACGCGATGCGCCTTACTGCGATCTTGAGGAGGAGAAGAGACGGGCCACCAAAACGGCGAATTAATCGAGAGGCAACTAACTGCAGTGGAGGATTCGATCGGTTCGCACGTGCGGAGGTCGCCAGGCCGGCGGTGTGACGAAGCCGGAAGGACGCAAGAAGATGGAGCCCGGGGGAACCAAAGAACAAGAGAGAGAGAGAGAGAGAGAGAGAGAGAGAGAGAGAGAGAGAGAGAGAGAGAGAGAGAGAGAGGAGGGCGTCCATTTGCACGGGCGAGGAAGGCGAGGGTGGATCCACGAAACTCGCGCGCTTACCAATTCTCTTCCGCCCGCCTTGCTCGGCCGCCCGCGAGGACAGGTGGTCGCCGCCGCCGGTGACGGAGGCGAGATCGACGCGGAGCAACGGCTCCATTTTTTATGGGCCGCTAGGCGTCTGTGGCCTGCCCGGCCTCTTTCGGCCCATTCCGACGGCAGTGATGAACGGCGGCGGCACGCACAGGGCGAAGACCCCTTAAACAAAAAAATAAACGAACAGCTCTAATCAAATTCACCCCGTATACGGGTAATGAACATCATGTGGTTTGATTTTGTGCCTCACACGGATGAAATTTCTACAAATCACCAACAAAATACCGTTCGTTCCTAATTAAGGTTGAAACCATCCTTCTGTGGAGCGTAAAACGGTAAACATGGGCCTGCCGTTTGCGAGACCTCGAGGTTATGATGGCAATCTCATTATATCATCATTAGGCAAGATGGCTGCACCATGTTTTGTTCCCCAGAATAACCAAAAAGTTCAAAAAAGAAAAAAAGAGCTTCAGATTCTTGCGGGACCGTCGTCCTTGAGCTAACGGCGGATCGGATCGGATGGCAATAATGACATGGATGGAACTTAAGAGTCAACAATCCTATCATCTGCTGGATTTATTCCACGAAAAGGGCCCTCAATTCTTTTCCATCATTCCCTCCATCTGTCTCTGTTCAAGGCTGCACTATGATTTTCTGCATGTAGAGCAGCGCATGCTGGAAACATTGGCAATACTCAAGGAACTGATTTTAGTTGCACTCACCACCAGTCAATAACTATCTTGCGAGCATGCAATGTAAATCATTTAATTTGTTGTGATTAATACAGTGTTCACAAATCACATGCTTTATCCCAAGTGTCATCACATTCAGGCATCAGTTGGACTAGCCAAACTACCACTACTTGAAGTTTATGTTACACACCACGGATGCTCTCATATTCTTATTATATATGTTCCTTTGGCATGTTAGGACAATTTCAAAATTCAATTCGATGTACGTATTAAGTGAGAGCGCAAATTTAACCAGTTAGATTTTTTTCTGATTAACGTGGTAATTTTGTGGATTTTAGAGCGAACGTGGCGACTTTTTTTAACCTTCAAATACTAAAGATAATAGATAGATATTATTGAATAACTGGTACGCTTTAACTAGTTTATTATCAATAATAAAAACAGATAGATGGCAAGTGCATCTAGGCACCCTAGTGCTACGTATTGTGCAAAAACTAGTTTTATAACATATTTTGTGATAGTACATTGTTTTGAAAGACATAAAGAAGATTGAAGGCTTATTTGAACAAGTGAAATATCCCATCAGACGAATGTGTATTGAATAGCAAGCAAATGATAATGGTCAGTCCTATGCATTATGTATGGTCTATACACTGATAAGTCATGGATATCTGAATTAAAGCATAATTGAAAATTTGAAATAGAGAAACGATTGACGTGGTTAAGACATGCAACATTTGCGAGCATATAGATGATACAAAGTAACGTGAGAGTCAAGAAGGCAAGATGATGAAAGGGGTTGTCATGACTTGGCTACGAAGGATTATACACTGGAGAAAGACGAGTAAAAGGTTGGCACAGAAGGACATATGCGCTGGAGAAGAGAAAGTGAATGTTTAATTCCAACAATCAACCACCCCGTGAAGAGTCATGTATTACTAAATATCAATCATTGGGTGAACAAGAAGTATCAATTCTATACATTGAAAGACACTTAGTCACCAGCTCAAGGCGGATTTCCTAAAAAGGAACAGATATAGTGTTACGACTCTCAAAATGAGAACGAAAATGATGGCAAGTTAGAGCAACTCCAATGGCAGTCCCAACTCAAGCCCCTACTCAACATTTAGAGGCTGAACACCAAAAATCTCACTCCAATAGAGCCCCAACTCAAGTCCCTATTGGAGGGAGGCCCCCAGATTTTCTCTCCCAGCCCCTTCTCCAGGGGCCCGGAAGCGAGCCCCTACACCATCATCCACCACTCCTGCGCCCAGTCGCCCTCCCGCCGTCTCGCCGCGAAGTCCTCCGGCCATCTCGACCCGACCACGAGCCCCGCCGCGTCGTGAATCGCTCCGGCCATCTCGCCGTCCGACCAGCACGCCTCGTCTCGCGGCCAGCCCAGCCCCGGCGCGGCACGACGATGCGGGTTGGGGGCGGCGTAGTCAGAGGCGGCGGGGCGCGGGGCGGCTGGCGGCCGGAGATGCGAGGCGCGGGGCGGCCGGGGGCCGGGGAGTCCGAGGGCGGCGGGGCGCAGGGCGGCCTGCGGTTGGCGGCCGGGGAGGCGATGCGTGGGGCGGCCAGCGGCCGGGGATGCAAGGCGGCGGGGCGAGTGCGGGGCGGCCGGCGGCCGGGGAAACGAGGCGCGGGGCGGCCAACGGCCGGGGAGGTTGCAGCGAGCGTCGGAGCGTGGAGCAGGAGGGAGGGAGAGAGAGGAGGGAGGAACGGCTTGAGTCAATGACGAATGGGTCCCATTTAACTAGGGGCTAAGGTTTAAGGGCTGCTGTTGGAGCGGAAAGAAAAAATCACAGTCTCAGAATCAAAAGAGAGCCCCTATTCAGAAAGTAAGGGTCCTGATTTGGGGGCTTCCATTGGAGTTGCTCTAAGAAGAGCAACTCTAATGAAAGCCCCTACTTCAACCCCAACTCAACATCTAGGGACTGAGGTCCAAAAACACCACTCCAATGGAGCCCCTACTTAAGCCCCTACCGTAGGGAGGCCCTCAGATTTCTCCCTCCGGCCCCTTCTCCTGTTGGGTCCGAGAGCAAGCCCCTACTTCATCCTTCTCCGCGCGCGCGGTCATCCAGCTCGCCCCGGCTGCCGTTCCCGCCATCGGACCCCGCCTCCCCATGGCCAAGCTCGTCGCGTCGCCGTACATCCAGGCCCCAAGGACGGCGAGCGGGGCCAGGCGGGCGCGGAGGACGGCCGGCGAGCGGACCAGGAGGCGCGCGGCAGGCGGCGGGAGAGGCCGGCGAGCGGGCGCGGCTGGCGGCGGGCCGGCCGGTGAGCGGGCGCGGCAGAAGGCGAGGGGCGAGCGGGGCCAGGCGGGGCAGGAGGGGGGGGCTGGCGAGCAGGGCCAGGCGGGGGGGGGGGGGGGGGGGCGAGCGGGGGCCAGGCGGGTGGGCGGCAGACGGTCGGCGAGCGGGGCCGGCGGGGGACGGCCGGAGAGACGAGAGAGACGGGTGGTGGAGAATAAAAGAGACGCTGATGAGCGGGACCCACAGGATAAGGTGAGGGTAGGGGCTGAGGTTTAAGAGCTCCTGTTGGAGCTGGCAACAAAAATCAGAGCCCAAAACAAAAAGAGAGCCCCAACTTGGAAAGTAGGGGCTGTGATTTGAGGGCTTCTGTTGGAGTTGCTCTTAGTCACCGGCTCTGGTGAATGTCGCATGTACTTTTTTCTTCTACGTTGTCCTTCAATTATAATTTAGTGATGTTCTTCATCCCTCAAATATTATCAAAATAAGTTACTTAAATTATAATTATTTCATGACAATTCTACCCATGAATGCAAATCAATGCGGCGAAAGTAAGATCTGTTGGTTTCTTCTACACTCGCACAAAGCATATTTTCCTCTTTTCTTTCCCATCCTTACTCTTACTCCATTTCTCTATGTACATACTATAAATTTAACACTTCTTCTGTTTCACAATACTTGTGATTCTAGCCTTTTAAATTTTATCAAATACTTGCGCTTCTCACATTTCGATGCATCATTCTCACTTCCATATGCATCTATATCTCTCCTCCTTGCTCTCTGTGCATAGCATCTTTTTCACTTCTCCTTGTATTGTGAAACAGATAGAGTACTAGTTTAAAGAAAATACCAACAGTGCCCCATGCTACCACTCCAAAATGGAAAGAAAAACTACCCTGTTGCAACATTTTGAATTGGCCTTAAGTTTATTGCATCTCCCAACCACGTCTTCGGACTCAGACACACATGCAAAGCATAGTTCAGACAAAGGCGTTGCAGTTCTCTGTGACTGGGGCGCACACAGATACAGAAGCATGACCTTGTGCAGCCATTGCTTGCGCTGGTCATAACAAAAGTGTTGTCAAAAAAGGCTGGCATGTCTCCTCCTTTTGGTTACAGATTCTGGTCAAGTGCTGTATAATTGGATTCAGGGAAGGCATGCCAGGTAAAGATCCCTTTCTCGGTGATTGCGACTTTTTGTGTCGGTAATGCATTGCTTGCCCATGATCCTTTTTGAATTCCCCTGCTGCTACTGCCGTGGAAGCTTTCTTCATAATCCTAGATCTTAGTACAAGATAACATGTTCGTTAAAGGTTTTTCCTGTCGGATCGTACTTGAACTCCTCTATTTCGATCTTTCTTTATGTCCATGAAATTCCAATGAAATCACTATCTGCTCAGCATTCAGGATTTTGAAAATAAATGAAAGGTCTCGAGTTACTTGCCTCGAGAACTGCTTGTAGTGCTGCCAACGGACCTAATAAGCTACAATGGCTCTATCATACAGACAGATGCTTGGCCGTCATATAGTCGAGAACACACACAAACGTTGGAATGATATATCACTTGGTTTTTCAGCGCGAATTCAAAGAACTGATGCCATTCAAGTAAACCAACGAGTATGAGATAGAGATATACAAACAAACTTAAAGAGTTTATAGGAGTATGTTCCAAATAGGCAAAAAAAAATTCGAAAAACAAATAGGCATTGAAAATTCGGTATTCCGGCAGATCAACTTTTACTGGCAAAATTATATATCCATAGGCCTACCTTTGTAACCAAATAGAGCAGACTCTTAAGAGGCCACATATTGTAAGTCCACAAACTAAAAGATCATTAGAAGATCTCAAGAGATTTTAGCAGAGGCCAACTCCAACAGATTACGAATGAAAAGAGCATAAAGTGACGAAGACTTCAATGGAAGTATGCAGAGACTGCCGTCATTGGTCAAGCACATGACTGCAAGCATCGAAGCTACTGAACCTAGCAGCATATCCATGATGAACATAGGCACTCATGGAAACCCATACTTTGGCAAGCAGGCGCCTCCTACGACAAACATGCCATCCCCATAAAAGGCGTGACGACAAAGCACTTTACATTTCCCGCCACGGCAACAAAAAATTTTGGGCCAGAGAGCGAAAGAGCTGCAATCATCCAATGCTGAATGCAATGCCCAGCGTTCACAGATTTTTGCAGAAAGTTGATGCTGCAAGCAAAGCGAAAGTCTTGGCAAAGAGTACGCTTAGAAAGAAGCAGCGGTGGCATGCATCAGCGCGGAAGGTCACACGATACAGATTCAGGCGAGCGAGCCTGATGTAAGAAAGGCAAGCAGGACAGCGCGGAAAAGAAGAGGGATGAAAAGCATTCGAGGCAAAGCAACCCGATCACAAAAGCTTGGTGCTTTCTCTGACAGCGTAAAGCAGGGAAGAAATCTAGGGGAATTTTAGTGAGAACATCAGAGTTACCCTGAGGGCCCGTCATGGCATCAACCCATAACGAAACGTGAAGCATATCGAAACGAAAACGGAGGGAGGAAAAAAACAAGCGAGTGGACCAAGGGAAGCAAATCTACAATTGCACATAACTCGATTCTATAACCACAGGTTCAACGCAGTGTCATCATTTCAGAATGGGAAACACTGAGAACCCATCACTCGTGTCATCATTTCAGAATGGGGAATTCAGAGAACTTCACCCTCTGTATTGCATCGCGAAATCATACCTCATAGTAGCTCATACAAACAATGTAAAAATCAGCTACAAGAAGCTCATAGTAGTAATTGTAGGAGAAGATTGCTCTTGCTCACATAGGAGTATACTAGTAGGAGTAGTAGAGATAGGCGGTTGGTAGTGGTAGGTAGATACAAGAACAGCTCAAGTCAAGAGAGAGCTCCCTAGCTAATAGCCAGCCCCTGCTCGGGCTAAGCTAAGAAGTTTAGCAACAGTTGTTAGTCAAGGCCGGACCTGATCCTCTTGTGGCCGGCGCCGGCCTGGCGCACGGTGCCGACGGAGCCGCCCTCAGACGCGGCACGCCCACCTTCGGCGGCGGCGAAGAGCGAGGAGAGGTCGGCGTAGAGGTCGACGACGCGGCGGATGTTGTTGTTGAGCTCCCTGATGAGGCCGACGTTGCGGGAGAGGTCGCCGGGCACCTTGGACTGGTGGTTCTGGTTGATCTCGTTGATGAGCACCCGGTTCTGGTCCAGCAGGCTCTGCACCTGCACGAAGCTCGTCTGGAACGCGTGCAGCACCTTGGTGTCCACGCCGGCGCCGCCGAACCCGGACAGCGTCGTCTCGCCGCCCTCCATTACTGTGTGCGACACTGTTGCTTCTTCTTGCCTTCCTGGCTGGCTGCACTATTAATTTGTAGGCAGGAACTGACTTGTTTGACCTCAGTTCTGCAGAGACTGCAACCAATGGAGAAATGGTGAGATTAGAATGAGATGGCAGAACGCTCTTGCAATAGATGGATGCTTCATCAACTGATAAAGATATGTGGTCACTTGCGCATAAGAGATTTATTAATACGGGTGGTTGGTGTTTGGGTCATCAAGATTTGGCTTTTACTGCCGGTCTCAGCAAAGGGGAGAGATTTCACTGTTGGGGCATGGGAGGACAACGGCACTGTGCTACAAGATCGGATGTACTAGTACTTTGCGAATCTTTCTAGCTTGGACCCCGATAAAATCAAACCTTGGAATTAACGCGGTTGCCCCTTTTATATTTTTCAAAATCAAAGAACGGATAAATCTCTGTCGATTGAAACAAGAAAGACTACCTAGTAACACAAATCGCGTCAGATTTTTTTCTTAGGTGGTGTTGGATATTAGGAATGAGGATTGGGATTGAGAAAGAAAATTTGATGAGAAATCCGGACCCTTTATTTATCCATTATATTAAATCTCAACTCTTCATTCTCTCGAAGCTCATTTTTTAATCTCAAACTCAACTCTCATTTCCCATTTACCAAATACCACCTTATTTTTTTTTTCTTTTATGAGAAACGGAATAGGATAGGCTCGCCCTTCCGTGCTCGTGTAAAAAGTACTACTAGCACGGATTGGGAAATGATTGAGATCCGCTCGGAATTCCCCAAACCATGTGAAGATGATACTACTAGTAGTAGTAGAAAACACGAAACTGAGCTGCTAGTACAAAGGGGCACGAAATCCAAATAACCGGAATTCGCCCAAAGGCGGCCGAATTCGGGGAACCCTGACCCAAATTTTGATACCAACAAGACAGGGAAACGATCGCTTTCTCTTCTTACTTTCACTATAAAGATAACAGAAAGAGAGAAATCCGGGCGCAGACGGTACCTCAAACCCGGGAAACGGATTTGGTGGAAACGGGAAAAGAAGGGAGGGAATCCACCCAGGCACGGAAACGGAGGGATTTGCTTCCCTCTTTCTCCGGCCATCATCTTCCGGATGTTCCAGAGGAAAGGCGGCGACATCGATAACTCATCGCACTCCAGTCTAACGAACCCAGCTCACGTAGGCACGAACAAGACAATAAATCGATACGGATTGGATTTTTCTGGGACAGAACCGAGATTTCGATCGGCAACCGAGGAGAGGAACAAAACCAAGAGAAAGAGCCGTAATACATATACCCGAGTTCAACTTGATGGATTGGGCAGAGAGAGAGGGCAGGTGGAGGTGGTGGTGCTTACCTCGTGACTCCGTAGCATCGACGCGGAAGAGGGAGGAGCTCCTCCTCTTGGTGAGATCACAAATACACGAGCTGAGAGAGAGAGAGAGGAGCCGAGGAGAAAAGGCAGGCAGAGAGAGGGGAATGGAACGGGGGCGCGGATGACGGGGGTGGATAGAGAAGAGAGATCCTCAGACACACGAAACAGCACCCGGCCCCTTCTCCCCTGGCTTTGCCTTTTTAATTGCTCTGCGGCGCAGGGAGAGAATCTTTTGCTAGAGAGAGAAAGAGAAAGAGATTTGTGGCATGTTCCGACACGTTTCTTTCTCCCCCTGCTCACCCGATCTCGCTGCATGTATACTGTGCGTGGCTCCTGATATTTTCGGCGATCTTTCCAGTGAATCACGCTCCTCCAAGAAATTCGAATGTTTTTTCTTGGGACAAAGCTGTCCTACTTTGTACTGATCGAGTGGCTTTCAGTCATTGATTCTTCAGATCTTCAGTCAGTAATACTTCAGTACCACTGTACTCAAGTGGCTTTCAGCACAATACATGCAACGATTTGATTCAGCTTACCAAACACAATTTGCACCACTATAGTCATGTACTATCACTAGTAGGATTCACATGACGATTATAACATATCTAATAATCGCCATCACCGCAGTTCGACCGTCCAACCATTCGGGCAAGGTTGCTGACATTGATACTGCGTGCCACCTTGAACCGTACGTAAGCTTTCCGTTGGATCTGTCATTTTCTTTCGGGCCTGTCTGTACTCGCCGGGGCACAGGATGATGAACAGCAAGCTTCGCATAAACGCCAAGGCACATTTGCTAATTGAATACTAAGAATCATTTGTTAGGTCAAATCGCAATTATCTCTCATGGGAGACAAGTGGAAAACCAGTGCCCCTTAATTATCAGAGGTAGGCCAGCTAGGCCATCACGAAATCAGATCTCCGGCTCGCTCATTCCCTCTCCCAGTCTCCCCCCTTCCTAGGTTGCAGCCAAATCCAGAGGCAAAAATGCTTTGGCTACATAGAACTTCAACACCTACAAGCAGCTACTTTGGTGTTTGCTGTGTTCCTTGGTTGACAACTGATTGCTCATTTAGCTGCCAAAGATTTAAGTTTTCTGGAAAGAAACAAAAGCGGTTGGGCATATAGCATTGACTTCTCGTGCTCTTACCTGACCTGAACGGTCGGAAACCAAAACTTTTAGCTGGCTAATTTTAGTCAGTTGGGATCTAAACATAACCTCCTAAAATCCCCTAAACTTTTAGCACATCCCCTCTTAAACTTTTAGCCCCTAGTCACCTCAAGCTACTAAATCGAACATATAAAAAAGGCAAAAACAAAAAAAACCTTAAAAAGACAAAGAAAGTCTAAAAACCAGAAACATTAGTCAAGGATCCAAACAAATACCTCCTAAAATTAGTTGGCTAAAAATTAGCTGGCTAATGTTTTTAGTCTAATTTTAGCCGGCTAGAGGATCCAAACAGGGCCTAATATAAGGGATTGTTGACTTTCAGACATCACGTTTGATCATTCGTCTTATTCAAAATATTTATGAAAATATAAATAATTATATCATATTTAAAGTATATCTACTGATGAAACTAGTTATAATAAAATAAATATTATTTTTATAATTTTTTGAATAAGACGAATGGTCAAAGGTGATATCTGAAAGTCAACAATCCCTTATATTTAGGGACGGAGGGAGTAGTAGATGTGCAATTCATCTAAAACCCTTTCTATGAAAGAAGAAAGTGAAAATATGCGTTTACGGTACCCGCACCCAAAACAGATTGTGAAAATATGCGTTTACAGTACCCGCACCCAAAACAGAGGTGTGAAAATATCTGTTTTTTTTCATAAATGCAGAATGTGTTTTTACAGAATTCAGAATCTACCACCACTGACACTGAACTTTCCAGGTAAACCATCATTTCATTGTTTGTGGCCTTCAGTATATGTCATTGATTTGGTCCCATAGGGATCCAGCTTCAGCTAACTGCAGATTCGTGAAGGTTTCCTGGAGGCTCAGGCAGAGATGTTTCCATGCACTTTTTACACTCTTCAGTCTCCTCTTCTGTTTTGTTTTGTAACAGTTCAAGAAAATGGTGAAAGAAAATAGACCTTTGATCTTCTACTATACTTCCTCATCTCTTTTCATCTGTGCAGCGAACCATTCCTTCCAGTCCTCCACCTTTTTATCACCATTTGCAACCTGACATTAGATTAGAAGCCAAATTTGAATATTTTCTTCAGAGCTCAGAGAAGAGAGTTATGGAACAACATTTCATATGTTCTCTTACATATCTGACAGCAAAAGACGGAAAATAAATGAAATAACGTTTTATGATACTAAGACCTGAAGCCTCGCTAAGCTGATTACCTCAAAAATGAGCGTCTTTTGGGGAATGGCATCCAGAGCTTCCACACATATGGTTGCAGCATCCTCTCTGCTTATTCTTCCCTTGGCTGCTACACCCTGCATATTTGAAGAATGGTATTGATATGCATAGGTCCAGATAGCCAATACGAGAAATACATGAAGCATATTGGCATTGTTGTATGAGGTTACATCATACGTAATAAACACAATGATGTCTATATATCCCTTGTTTATTGCACATGCTAGCACAAGTGCCTGAGTAAAATAGGTGGCAAATACCTCTGTAAAATCGAAACCCCTCTCACCACCAGGGGTGCTTTGCAGAGAAGCAGTCCTGATTATCGTGGAAGGGATGCCAGATGCAAGAACCACTTCTTCATCCCTCTCTGCTAACTTCTTCAGTTTGCTATTCAGAATAGCTTGTATCCCGCCACTGTTTCTGTAAACAACCAGCTACGCTCTTATCAAGATCGCATAAAGGAGAATGGCTCAAATAGGGTCAGCTAGATAACACGGAATTGCAAAAAGCATTGCAACCTGTGACAGCAGAACAATGTGTTGGACACCATTGAGGTCAATCAAGTCCGAGAAGAAACCATCCTATCAAAATATCAAGTTAAAGCAAAGCATATCTTATATTCAAAGAAAAGGCAGTCTAGAAACAGATAATATATGTTCATATGTATAGGTAGCAGTGCTAAAATAAAATGCACATGGCGATCCCTTGGATCAAAAATTTATACTAAAAAAATCTTCAAAACTAATGAGCATTTCACATTGAAGCCAAAAAAGATGGAACTCATAAAATCTAGTGAGGATCATTTATAGGGCAAAAACAAGATCTAGTAATGCCTAATCAAGTTATAACATGTATTTAATCATGGAAGAGATAGACTATCAGAAATTATTCAAACAAAAAAAAATGGAGATAGTAAGATAGAAGCATACATCAGCTGGACAGATTACTGAACGAACGCCCCTTAGTGCTTTCTTCGTGAAGGACTGATCTTCCACATCACCAACCATGCACTACAAGTGAACAAAAATGATGATTATTTGGATGAATACATACCAAGAAAAAATATGACAAGGTAAATTAGTCGAATACGAGCTTTCTTTCTGTAACTAACTTTTTTTATGAATGAACATTTCTGTAACTAAGTTCACTTCTTTAATAAAAACAGTAAAGCAATATGTTATCATCTATAATCAGAATATAGAATGTTGCAGCAAATGTCAAGAAACAAGATGTCACCTCCACATAAGTTCCGAAAGCCTCTTCAGTGGATCGTTTGTCTTTAACAACTGCTTTTATTCTAGCTCTTTTAAGGATTAGTGCCAATATCACCATCTGAAAATACAAGAAAAATGAAATTTGACATGCTGATGGAATTTATTGTCCCCTTTTTTGGGAAGACTTACATGAAACTTCATGTTTTTTTGAATAAATTGAATTCAAAATGAAAAGTTGGGTGTTTATATATGTTTATATAAGCAACTAGTAGTATTGGTCCAGATAACATTTTGTTAGAATATTACATTCCACTTAGATCAGGAGGGAAGAAAATGAACATAGGCGAATTTCAGGATAACTCTACTGAAGTTGGCGCAATGCACCTTTTGCAGCAGAAGACAGAAATGAGCATGGGTATAAGCACAACCTGCCCAATCTCACTGTCGCCATTGGTGACTAGCACAGCGTCCCGAGGCTCTTCGATATCTATTCTCACACCAAATCTGCCAAGAAATAAGAAACAATGGCAGCAAAGTACTAGTTTACGGAAGTATTTTCTCTATGCACCTGAAGACACATCCTCCTCATCCTCCGCACCCCCATCCTTGGGAAGCAGATCCGGCGCTCCATACCATCTCCTTAACTTTGGTCCCCCTATGAAAAGATGTCAAACAAAAAGTTTAGAGATAGATTAGATTGCTGGTATAGTTTCCTTCAGTTTTTTGAGAATACACATGAGAGTTGTGTGTCTTTTTATCAAGAAAAGGTGGACGTCCAAGTGATTTCACAATGCGAGGCATACTTGACTTTTGTCAACCCTAGTTTTACATTAGTGGACTATACTAAGAAACATGGACAGCGGAATAAGGCCAATGGACACTGAAAGCATACTAATGCTCTGCTGTCACAGAGTGCCGATGCCCTTGGCACCTGCTCGTATAATAGCCAAACTCCTCTTTGATGAAGGCGAGCACTCGCACAGCCATATTTCCCTTCAATTTGTGCAAAATTTACTTAATGGCATGCATTTGACTAATGGCCACAATTATGGGCGCTACATCTTATATTCCTTCAGATGCACGATTTATGCTTGTTTACTCATCTTTATTTTGTCAGTATTTGCAAAAGATGTGGCAAACGGTATGCTCGCCACAAAAAAAAAATTACAGATTGCCACATATTTGCAAAGGGCATTAGCCAAGAAAAGTATACCCTCAATTAATCCATCAATGCTAAGAAAACAGAATCACCATCGAATTCTGGATTTGTAGAGCCATTGACTACTTACTACAATATAGTGAACACTATTTGGCGGTTGCAAACCAATATCAAGAAGTTGGATCCCTTAACTCAGTGCTCAGTAGTCACTGCCCAGTGACCCGTGCCTATCAATAGAGAGCCATTCCGCTACACTATGCTGATTCGGGAAAGGCCCGACGAGCCAGCTACCCAAACTGATGATACAATACAAATCAAGAAGCCCTCTCATCTCATCGGTTTGCAACAACAGAGGAAGGGCGGCCGAACCCAGAAGCCGCGGCGTCACAGTGTAGAAGCAAGCACAGATGCCTGCGCAGGAAGGAACACGAGAGCAGGAATGCGTACCCTCGATGTAGTCGAGGATGCGGTCGGTGAAGCTGGCCTCGCCCTTGCTCTTGGCGCGGGCGACGGCGGCCGGCCTTCTTCTTCGTGGCTTCCATGAGAAGGGGCCGCCACCCACGGCGCTCGTCGTTGCTGCTGCAGGCGGCCGAAGCGGGGGTGGCGGCGCCGGGCGCCCTGCGGAGAGGCGCGGGGACGGCGGAGGGGCGGGCATTGGAGGGAGGCGCTCGCGGCTCCGGCGGATTTGGCGTGCGTGACCGTTGTTTTCCCGGCGGGAGTGCGTCGGGATAACGCTTGGACGGGTGGTGCGGTTCGTCTGCGGTGCGCCACGAACCTCGACGAGGGACGTGACAGCAGCGTGTGCAAAACACTCACCCCTACGTACGGTTCATGCCGACGCCTTCGATCTCTCTCGTCCCGCTTGTCGTCTGCACAAGAGCGGACTTGTACGGTCCAAATCCGGCTCTTGCTTGGTAGACTGTACAAAGCCATGTCTTATGGGAATTGAAAACTAGAGCAAAAGATATGAAGCCCTTTTAACACCATGAAAATATATGATACTTTACCATGGGAAATATATGATACTTGCATTGTTACATGGGGGAGGTTAACGCGAGTCCACTTCCCCCGAGCGCCATGTGTCCGACCAGCGGTCGGAGCGCCAGCCGGACTTGTCGTCTTCTTTCTCGTCTCACCACTCTTCAGCCCCGCCCATCGCCCTGCCGACCACCCGCAGCCGAGGTGGCGCCGTTGCCGCACCGCTGCGTCGGCCGCCGCCCCACGAACCCCTTCTTCTATGGTCGTCAGAAATGGAAGTCCTCGTCGCCGCCGACGCCCCCGGCAACCCAAACCCTTAACCTCGTCGACGATAACAGCCAACCGCGACGCGGCGGCGCGTCGCACCGCCGCTCACACCCCGAGCTCCGCCGCCCGCACTAAACCACCACCGGCGACGCGGCGGCGCCCTCGTCGCTGTGCCACGCCGCCCGCCCTCACCCCGTGCTCCGTCGCCACCTCGATGTCGCGTCGCGCCGGCCGCCGGGCCGCACGCGCGCTCGCGCCAGAGCGCGACCAGACTTATCGTTGTTGCACACATCTGTTCCTTCTTTCCCAATCCTCGGCAGCAATTCGTGGACGGCCCATGTAATAAGTCAAACGCAGGCCGGCCCACAATCATCTCAAGCCCCAGTCGTTAGGGTTTCGAGGCGGCGGCTTGTCCTTGCCACGCCGCAGGAATCCCTTTTAAAATCTGGACGCCTTGCCGCAGGTCGGAGACGGCGGCTGCTAGGGTTTTGAGAAAGGCGAGGCGAAGCTCCGATACCCAGTCCCCTCTCCTGAGCTCCAGTCTAGGTAGCCGCCATGAGCCGGTCGGGGCAGCCTCCGGATCTCAAGAAGTAAGTTTTCGCCTCCATGATCCCACGCTCTTCGTCAGATCTCAGTTTATTCTGCTCGCCGTGCTGATTTGGTTTTCTTTTGCGCGCATCGCAGGTACATGGACAAGAAGCTTCAGAGTAAGTTGAAATATCTGACTCCAAACTCATGTCCCTGTAGTTTACCTGTAGTTATCCAGCTCAACTCCTACGGTCTTACCTAGTGTACTGTTTGTTTTGCCTTCGAACGATTGAATGTACTAAAACTGATGGATGTGTGGCACCCTATCTAAGACTAATTAATTGATAAGTCACCGTAATATAGCTCTTACTAGCATCGGAGCGGCATCAACGATACGTACTTTGTATTTTCTGTTTTAATGTTCGTTGTTATCTGTGGTCATCTTGACAAACGAAGTGAATATCTATTTGCGTTATGTACATTTGAGTCAGTTTTATGTTGGCATCCCTTGGTTTTCCTGCATCCAACTTTGTAATTGTTGCCCCAGCCTGTCTTGTTTTTGAATTCTCAATGCCCTGAATGATGAATATAATATCAAAGCTATGGATGACTCCAGATGAAGCTTGATGTCATAGTTACTCTGATGGGCATGCACTGGCATTTTCATTTCTTTTGTAGCATGTGTGCACTATTGAAGTAAGTTTCTGATATTTGCACTTTTTCAGTGCAAGACACGGATTCTTTTGGGTGTTGTCTGACTACAGCCCTGCATGCTTGGTCATGACTGTCTAGACGATGATCATAATAGTGAAATACTTTTTTGGTTAAATTTCCATAGCCGTTTTAGTTACTAGTGGTTTTTAGAAATCTCTTTTGGTTGGCTGTCCTACATGATGATGATATATCAAAAGCTATGGATTAATTTCCAAATGAGGCTTTTTTTGTCATAGTTACTCTGATAGGATGCCATATCAACTTTTGAACTTGCTGACTTGCAATCATCCATTATCTTTCATGGAATAGATACCGGATTGTGACGGTTCCTAATTGTTGGAAAGTTGTTTTATAATTTGAGGATAAACATTTTTGTTTATATAAGCGTAGCAGCTCTTTCCACTGGAAAGCTTGTCCCTAGTATCAATGTGTGATAATCACTTTAGTACCACAGAAATGTAGCACTTTTTATCGTTTGGATTGATTGAAAAGTTCACTGGCCAGTTCAGTCTGTTTAAATGTTGACATACGCACTGTACTGGATCCTTCTACTTGTTAGCCATACAGGCTACAGTATTGCAGTATTCTGATCTGGTGTTTGAGAGTCGTAAAGGTGGCATTGAGGCAGCCCAAAAAGATTCGTAGCATTTTGAATGCACTGCTTTGAAACATCAGTATTTATGTTCTTACAGAATTGCAGGCAGTAACAACTAAACTAAGATTTCTATGATTTCGCTAAGGCTTCCTTTGTCTCAAGGGTGATTATATTTTTCCAATATCCATGCCGGAAAATTTAGAATTTAAATAATGTGGCCCAAACAAGATGTCCAAATAAGAACATCCAGGTCCACTTCATTACTGATCCAATGTTATGATCTACAGCTAAAAAAATGTAGCTGGCAAATTACTTTTTGACTTCTTTTAGTGTTAATCTTTGCACTAATTGATCTTACATTAGATTTTGCATGCTGGCGACTTGGTGGCTTAATGTTTACATTTGTTCTTTTCTACAGTCAAGCTGAATGCAAATCGTGTTGTTGTTGGCACACTCCGTGGCTTTGATCAGTTCATGAATCTGGTGGTGGACAATACTGTGGAGGTCAATGGAAATGATAAGACTGATATCGGGATGGTGGTAAGTTGTCAGCTATCAATATGTGCTTTTAATGAATATTTATTCCCTCCATTCAGTTTCAAACTGATTGACTGTTTTAAGCTGTGGTTAGTTAATAATATATGCATAGTAAGCTGATGTCCTGAAATCATCCGCAGGTTATCAGGGGAAACAGTGTAGTCATGATCGAGGCGCTGGAGCCTGTGGCCAAATCACAGTGAATTTACGAGGCATTGTTCAGCATCAGTAGAGCTAGCCTTGGCACACTGAAAGCTGATGTATATGATCAGTGAACATGTTGTACCTTGACTAATGTTTTGCACAGCAATTTAACTTGGGACGTGGTTGATACCTCTTTGCGTGTAGTATCTTTTGTTCTGCGCAGACATGCGGTCACTTATTAACTAAGACTGCCTCAATAATGCTCGTATGCTTTGTATGCGTATTACTGCTACCTTGTCACCTTCACAGCAGGCCTAGATTAACCCGTGCTGGCTCCTGGTTCAAAGGTGACAACATCAATAGTTTGTTTTGCAACCATTTCCAGTGTGCTGCGGGCAATGAGCGGTTCTGTAATTGTTGCTTCATTGCCTGTTGTCTTGGAGACATCTCATTGCGGTACATCCAACATAACCCTGAGTGCTTAATCAGTTTACCTGTTTCTTTTGCAACCTTGTCCAATGTGCTGCGGGCAATGAGCGATTCTGTAATTGTTGCTACATTGCTTCTTGTCTTGGAGACATCTCATCGCGGTACATACAATATAACTCTAAGTGGGAGTATTGTTGTATTTCATGTGTGAGAGGAAGCAAATCGTCAGATTGTGATAAAACTATAAATCTATAATCTGTGGTAGGTGTGGGTTATGCAGCACCCGAAATTCCTTTTCGTCTTTTTCTTCCAAAGTTGGATGCATTAAAGGATGAATAAACACGCATTAAATATGGAAAAAAAATTCTTTTTTCGCACCCTGTTATAGTCAATTTATATTGGAATTACTACTACTAGTACTAGAGTTACAATGATTATTAGGTGTAATTTTGTGTATATATGGTGTAAATAAAAATTAAAATGCTATGGTCCTAAAATACCTGAATTTTTTGTTCTCTATCATGTGAGATTAGATCGCATCCACAAAAGTAAGATTTTAATGATTAAAAAAATTTAGGTGCTAGGATCTAAAATACCCAACATGAGGTAGACACTCCGAAATCATGGAGGTAGAAAAGTAAGAGGACGATACCCTCGGTAGCTTACGAGTTTGCGTTCATCCCTGGTCGGATACAGTTTCTTTTAATTCTTCCCCTTGTAGCCGAATCCGCACAAAGTGTCCACAAAGCCCTACCCTACAATATGCATTATAGTACGGAAATGAACTGCTCCTAATGCGAGCTAGCTGGATGAGTTGTTAGGAATGGCTCAACTCGGCAGTGCTAAAGCTTTCTTTTCAAGGCAAATCTATCACTCTCATGTCTATATGAAATGATGAACTTACAATTTCAGGATGAATTGTTAGGAATGGCTCAACTCTGGTAGCGCTAAATCTTTCTTTTCAAGGCAAATCTATCACCCTCATGTCTGCATGAAATGAATGAACTTGCAATTCCAGTTTTACCCCAATACATTTTCCTTCGCTGCAGACTTTCAAACAAAAACCTCTGTTAGGTTCTTAGATACTCCCAAATCATGGAAATAGAAAAGTAAGAGGGAAGATATGTTTTGAAGTTTTTGTGTGCAGACAATTAGATGAATTAAATTTGTAAATTAGTAGAAAAATAAAGTGAGCAGGAAAATGACTACTACATGGATTGGTGAGAGCTTCCACTAGCGTAACAACATGGATATTTATAAAATGGAGTAAGGTGCATGGCCAGTCCTCAAACTTGTTTGAATGTGCCATCTAGGTCCTTAAACTCTTAATTTGCATATTCAACTTCTCAAACTTGCAAATTGGTTAATCTGATGTCCAAATCTCCATAATTAGTGTTGATTTCCTTTTTAATGTCTTTGTGGCAGATGTATATGAGTATTAACTCCGAATTTGTATCACTAAAGGTCATGAAAAACTAGGAAAAAATGTCAAAACAAAAATATTAATCTCATTTAGGATGCATAAGAAGTTCATTTTTTTTCCTTTTGGGCTAGATAGTAATACAAATTGTGAGTTGATAAAATTGGATGAGCTAAATGTCTCAAAGACCCAAAGCTAGTTGATTAACATTAAAGAGAGATTTGGACAAGGCATGGAAGCCGAAGCGAGGACAAATGCTTTTAACGGGGTTACACAGTTGCCTGATGATATGCAAGTCCTGGCTATTCACATCAACATGAGCCCTTCGCTTTGGCGCTTTAAAAACAATGGGGATTAAACTAATGTAGTTGCACATAAAAACTTATGTTTAAACGACCTTAGCGTACGGCACAGATCAAAGACAGGACCAGAAACAATACGAGTGAGCATTCATACAGCCATACAGGGGGGCAACCCAAGGATTTCTGCTGAAAAGAAAAAAAAAACCGCTCTCACGGTCTCACCCACGGCGACTGTAGAATTACCGGCGGTGGGCAAGACCGCCACGAGGAGGAGGACGACACCGAACAAGGAGTGGACGCCGACCTGTGTGCTTGCAGACATGGGCGCATAGCCACGTATGATTATTATCTGTACTTGTCCATCACCTTACTCTTTGGACATAGTTGAATCGCTAGCCAACAAAGTTTGAATACAAATACTTGCTGTTTCCGGCCAACTCATGATACTGAAGCTAGTTCATGTCATTGTGTTCCACACTATTACAAGTCCAAGGATGAAAAGGTTTCAGGGCATTGTTCAGGTTCACCGCATCTGTTTCAATGAGAGTTCCGCCCAATACCACAACAGGATTAGCAAAGTTCTTCAATCGGCGTTCTTGTAGACACGCCTCGCTGGTCGCTGCTTGAATGTCATCGCATCTGTTTCAATGAGAGTTGCCCTTTCCCCGTTATAGACCTGTTTTTATTTAAATCTCACAACATTGACGGCAGAGATGTGCACAGATGTTCCTGAAGGGCCTACAAGTAGTGCACGGCCCAAGAGCAATTGGGTCGGCCCATCGCAGACTTGCCAACTACTACCCCTGAAAAGTCTCGTACACGCACAGAATCGCCATCGTCATCCAAGGGGAAACCCCTCGCGCCGCCCGCGCCGCCGAACCCTCCTCGCGCCGCCCGCGCCGCAACCGGGCCGCGCACGCCGCCGGGGGAGGTCACCCCTTGTGGTTCTCTTCGTCCTCCTCTCTTCTCCTGTAATGGCGTCGAGGGGAGGCTACCACTCCGGGTTCAACGGTGAGCCCTAGCCTGCTTCGGAGTCTTTTTCTTCTTCTAATTTACTCTATCCTGTTTACTCGTTTGGCGGTCGATGGAGCCCTAATCATCCGTTTGACGGATGTATTCTCCGATCCCTCTGGTTAGTTGTGGATTCGATTGCTAGGCTGGGGTGATTAATAATCAGCTCTAACCGATCCCCGTCAGTTCGATTCCGTTATCCTCCACCACCAATTCCACCGCAAGGTTTATCTCCGTAGTGCGCATTCACGCTAGTTCAAAGAGCATGTACTTGAGCTCGGGCTTATGTTGTACCCTGACCAGGTTCACTAGTATATCAGTTTATTGTGCAATAATTTTACCTTCAGCTGCTCCTAGCCCTACAATGTGGCACTAGCAAAAAAAAAAAAAAAATCCTAGATGACGGGCGAAAACATGAGATGAACAGAGTGGTGCTTGGTCCTATCTGAGTCTGAGAATGCTAGGTGATGACTGCATTGGTTGAGCAACTTTATGGGCAACTTTGCTAGGACCTTCAGTTGATTTCTTTAGCATCAACTTCGAGCACATTCAGTATTGCTAACAATGTCTATGCTCTGCAGATTCTTTCCATAATGGCACAAGGAGACACGACAATAATAAAGAGGTACAATTCTCAGTTGATGAAACATAGTGCTCATGTGTTTCCCTTCATTGCCTAGACATTTAGCGCCTGTTTCGATGTAAAGTATTTTCTAAAAATACCGGAGTATTGAAAACTTTGGGGGTGTTTGGATACAACAAATAACCAAGTTTTGTAAACCATAGTATTGCAAAAATCATGGTATTTTTGAAGTTTTTAAAACTCCACTCAGAACCTCTTTTTTCTCAAAACTGAGCCACACCTTCTATCCACGGGTTCCTTTACCTTGATTAGCACTAATCCAACCTATCCATACATTGTAAATAAAAATAATTCCTGCCTACTACCTATGCAACGGCCTCTTTACTACCATATCCTGCAATGTACATGCATCTGGTACCATATACAACAGCCTCAGTAAAACGACCGCTCATGGCTCATCCATATAGATTCAAGCTGGCTGCACACGCGCATTATGCTGCATCAAGTTTGATTATTATTTCTTCCTGGCGGCTGATTCATCACTTAGCAATTAGCATTATTTGTATACATATACAGGCAAACATGTGCACCCAATACTGTGATTGCCAAACATGTCAAAGTTTTTGAACCACGAAAGACTGGTTATGAAAAACCGTGGTTTTTCATGTCTTGTGCATAGAAAACTTTGGTACTTAGAAACCATGGTTTTGAAATGACAAGACATCCTTCTCTGAAGTTGGGCTATAGTTTCAGATGCTTTTAACCAATGGTGCTGTTCTTTCTGTAATTTCCAAGTTAAATAACAAGAGCTTCGTAAATTGTCTGAAATTGGCTGTTGTTTCTTGAACATGACATAAAGCAAATTGACGCCAGCAGAAAAAATAGGATGTAAATTTTGTTGTTTTGAATTTATGCTCTAAATACCACTTGTTTTGGTATTGGTTGCATTTGCTAATAATAAATATACATGTTTTTGTTTTTTTAAACAATTACATCAAAATGTTAAACTGCTACTGTTTGTCCAATCTCTTGTATTCTTATATTGTTATCATTTATTGTTTTGTTACTTTTGTTGATTACATATCTGCAATATAAATTTGTAACCACTATAGGCCATGTCTCATCTTATACCTAGATTATTCTATTACTATTTCAGAACACAAGTCAGCAAGGTTTGAATGCTAGGCAAACAGAATTGGCAAGATCTGGAAGAGTTCCCAATAGATATACTAATAGTGGAGGCAACTCTCGAAGTTCATTGCCTGGTAAACCTCTATAATTAACATTGTACAGAATGACATGACACATCTTTCAGCTTCATAATGAACAACTGAGCAATCTTATGCGCTTATTTGAGATGCATTAAACTTAGATGGATTCAGAGGATTACAACCTTTTATTTGTACTATGTGCTCTTTAGTTCGCCTACCCCAACCTGCATGGGACAAAAGGCTATGTTGTTGTTATTATGTGCTCTTTAGTTCATGATTGTAGTAGCTTTCGAGCATTTTGCATAAATCCAAAATCATGCTGACATTTGATTGTATGAATTGTACCATCTTAGTTAAACCTTGGATATGAGGATATAACCATTGCTGCCCCTTCTAATTCTTCAGTTCATGGTTTCTCATGTGTTTTGGGGATTTCTGCTAGCATGTTGGGGGCGAATGCAGATGTCGCGTATTATTCTGTAGCACACCTCAGTCCTCAGCATGATCAATTTTGAGCTGTTGATTATGACTTATTTTCAACTACATAACCATATGTTGGGACGTGTTAAATTGCTTTTTGCTCCTGCTTTTAGCCATCTGACCACTACTCATGCTTAATGACATTGTTACATTATACAACACTGTTGTTCCTAGATAAACTGTTATGAACTTATGGTATAAAGAACTATGAAAAAATGGAACCGCGGTAACATTTAGGAACTTTTATGTAGGTTGTGGCTACATATTGTGGGTCAGCAACCCTCCATTCTTATTTTAAGCGCCCGAAAATAATTTGGGCAGTAGTTCCGATCCTCTGTGGTTTAAGTCAATAAAATAGAAAATTATTATATTCCGAACTTCTCCATGTTGATCCAGATGTGAACCATTTGTTTTTAACTCTTGAACATCTGATACTTTCAGGAGTCATGCAAGAATATCGTATTGTAAAAGACAACAGAACTAAACAGAAAGAAGCTAGTGGGACTGTGCCAGAAGTAGATAACAATGGAGAATCTACCATTGAACATGCTGTTTCAAGTGTTGGTGGTAAAAGGTATCCCCTGTTCCTATTCACCTTTATATGTAAATGGAAAGAGGTAGTGTTACATACAAATAAAAAATGTCATATCATCTTAGAATAATCCGTTGTGGTAGCTTGCAATGTCAGTAGCACTTTGACTTCTTAGTTCTTATGAAGTAGTACTGTTTGTTTCCACATTCATGTAAGCTAACTGATTTATGTTCTATATATGGCTGGTATGTCAATCATTTTTCCCCTATGGAAATAGCATGCCTCCTTTACTTGTGTCTTTAGTATTTTCCAACATATGTCACCTTTATGATATGATATCTGCTTTAGTTTTCTATCTGTACTGAAATTTGCTGCATCGTTTCCACCAGTATCACATGTGTTCATATATGTCATTGTCCTGTTTCTGAAGCTCAACTGAAAAGCTAGCTGCCCTGGACTCCTTGGTTACTGGGAATGGAAATGGTCATGGAGCAGCTCAAGCTAATTGTACTAAAGGTGTTGCTCTAGCCCATGATAAAGAAGCCTCTAGCGTCAGAAAGATGGAACAAGGGATGCAAACATTGGTTGGTTCACATGAAGTTCTGAAGAAGGGCATCCAAAACAGAGGGGTCACTGTGACGTCAGGGAAAAATAGTTTTGCTGGTGAACTTTGCTGTTCTTCGTCAGATCCAATACATGTACCCTCTCCTGGTTCTAAATCAGCTGGAACTTTTGGAGCCATAAAGCGTGAAGTTGGAGTAGTTGGTGCCAGGCAACGGCCTTCAGATAAACCAGGAACAAACACATCTACTTCAAACGGTTTAGAGAAAGTGGCATCAACACCGAAGGATAATCCTTCAAATGAACAACAATCTGGACTACCTGGTTCCTCTTTGAAAAATGCCCGCATTAATGTGCCTGTACCGTTGAACAATAGGCCATTTCCTTCAAGCCAATACCATCATAAGCCGCAGAACCATATTAGTCAAACAAAAGGTTAGCATTTCCATGGAACTCGGTAACCTGAGTTATATTGATAACATCTAGCTTGATTGCGACTTGCGAGTGGCATAAACAACTTTTTGTTGCACATCATTTTTTCTTTTCCTAAGACGTTATGGAAAACTTGGCAGTCAAAAACTACACTGCCAGGCAAAAGGTGATTCATGCTTTTGAAACGAGAAAGTAATAACTGAACTCTTCACCGGCGCATTTTTGACTGGAGCATCCCATTACATCCACAATTTCTATGTATTTTACAACAATGTATGAATTGTGTGGAAACTAAATGCTACCCAGTTCATGCTGAAAATTGATTCTATTAGCACCGATTGGTAGCGTTTTGCCAACTTTTAAATAAGTGAAGTCTGTTTAACTGCCGTCATAGTTTAACCATGCAAATGATTTTAGGTTCTTGGTTTCAGTTGTTGGTCAATTCAGAGGGATAGGCTGTGTTTCTTTATGTCTTTAGCACACGGTCAAATGAGTTTACTTTGAAGCTAAAAAGGATACTGCTGAATTGTATGCAGCTAGTGCACATTTGGAGTGGAAGCCCAAATCAATAAGCCCCAGCTCTACCAATCATGAAGTTAGTGTCTCATCTTCTGGTGCTCCATCACCTGTTGATGGTAATCAGGCGGAAGTGGCTGTCTTGTCGAAGAAGCTTTCGCAAGCGAATGTATCTGGAAATGAACAGGTCATCATACCTGAGCACATCCGGGTACCAGACTCCAAAAGAACTCATCTCATCTTCGGTTCATTTGAATCTGAAGTATTGGATGCATCTGCGACCACATCTGATACTGTTGTGACTAAAGAATGCTTGAATGACCATTCTACTTTGAGGTGATTCTACATCGATCCTGCTCCCTTTTCTGCTTAGCTGGAAACTGTAGCAGCTCCGGAGTTTCCATTCTATGACTGTACCGTGATTTTCTGATTTTCAACTAAGCTCTACGTATTCAAACTGATAACCTGTGTGTGTTTGTTGTCTGCAGTCTAAACGCATTGAATGCCATGGTATCAACTGATATTTCTCCCGATGACAAGATGGATCATGTTGTTTCCCAGAGCTCACTTCCACAATCAGATTCTAATACCTCAGTTTCTGAACATCAGAAGTCATCTTCCGTAGCTGTCGAGGTTCCGAGTCCTGGTGTTGGTGAGTATGTGACTGAGATGATTTCAAGCAAGGTCGTGCACTCTCAACCTCAATTCCAACATCAGGACAATCAGGTTGTGTCAAACTTTAAGGTGACTCGTGATGACATTCCATTTACATTGTATGCACCAGCTTTGTTGTTTTAACTGAGACATTAACCCTTCCATTTCCTGATGTACCAGAAATATGAGCCAGATTCTAGATTCGGGGTACCATTTATCACTAAAGCTGTCGATGATGAAGCAGCCGAAAATATAGTGTATCCATCCGAGGTATGCTATGTCATCTGGTCTACATTTGGTGTCTGATCTATCCTGCTATGTTTCAACCGTGGAGGATTTTTTGTGCCAACTTAATTACATGTTTTGTTGTATTTTATACTATTTCTCATCACTTGCACCTATACTAACTATAAATTTGCCATGAAATACCATATGGGAACTATGGATAGTGTACCTGTGTCCCTTGTTTCGGCAGTCTAGGACAGTATGCCTTTTCAGATTTTATATCTAACATAGCTACTGGCTTTAAATTGTTAGGATGCAGGTTTTGTTGATAGTGCTTATCCATCATGCATGCCTATTCTATTGATTAAGGCCGTATGACAATATATGCTATTTTGTGAACAGGTCTTGGGCTTACATCCTGCAAATGCCAATCAGTTACCTGCAGCAAATCAACAACCGGTGCCCCAGATGTATCCTCAACAGTTTCAAGTACCACAGTATCCAAACTTCTTGCCATATCGGCATTTGTACCCGACACATTATGTGCCTCCTGTGGTTGTCCCAAACTATTCAAGCAATCCTGCATTTCCCCAGTTGCCGCATCCAAGCAGCTATTTGGTAATGCCAAATGGAACCTCACAGCTAGCAGCCAATGGCATGAAATATGGATTACCCCATCAGTATAAGCAGGTGTTTCCAGGAACTCCTACTGGATATGGTGGTTATGCAAATCATAACGGCTACACTGTTAATGCTGGGGTAATTGGCAGTACGGGCCATGTAGAGGATGTTAATATGAGTAAATACAAGGACAACAATCTCTACCCATCCAATCTACAGGTAGTGATTTATTCTTTTATTTTTGCTTCACTTTACTAATCTTTAGGCTTTTTTCCCCCATGAAAATGAATTGGCTAATCTTATTTTTGACAGGCTGAAACAGCAGACATGTGGGTTCAGGGTCATAGGGAGATTCCCAACATGCCATCAGCCCCGTTCTACAACATGATGGGACAACCAATGTCACCACATGCAGGGTACTTGCCATCACAAAATAGTCACGCTGCTTTCACTCCAGCTCCTCCCCATCCTGGTCAATTGCAATACCCGGGCTTTTCCCACACTCTGCAGCCAACATCGATGACCATGGTGCAGAACCCACAGGCCATGGTGCATCAGGCAGCTGTGCCACAATTGGCAGGAAATGTAGGCCTTGATATGGCAGCCATGGCTCCTGGAAGTCAGGTTGCAGCATTTCAGCAAAACCAATTTGGGCATATCGGCTGGGCACCACCAAACTATTGAAAAGTTTGACATTCTTCCCTTGTGCGAGAAGTGAAATGGTTCCATATTTGTGAACAACAACTTGATTGAAGTGTCATGCTGTAATGCAGGAGAGACATGGTGAATCCAGGTTTCTGGTTTAGCGATAAAAGTGAACCCTTTTTCCCCGTCTCCCTTTGTGGTTCGCAAATGCATAGCTGCAACATTACTTGGCTTATACTTTTCTGTTTCTCGTTGTTGTGGACACGTTCTTCAGGAATCGCTATCAGCGCAGGAAGAGGAAGGACGTCCAAGCTAGTGGCTAGATTAGCGATCCGGATTAATTGATGGATTAGCCGGATAAGCATTGTAGCTGGCAGAATAATAGGCCACCAGTTGTGGGGTGCGGTTTGTTAGGCAAGTGTGTTAGCATTATATAAGTTTAGCCGTGTGAGTTTGTTAGGGTAAGCAGAGATTAGCCAAGAACTCAGAGCCTCTGCGGAGGGCGAGTAGGTGTTTCTCTCTGCTGAATTCGATTGTACTCATTCTTTAATCCAATCCAGTTCAGTTTACATCATTTGGTATCAGAGACTTCGATTCTCTGCCTGTGTCGCTCGCTCGCTCATCAATTCCACATCCCATTTTCAGATTTCGTTGCCGCCAAACCCATCGCTCCACAACCACCATGGTCGACGACGGCAAGACCGCCAAGGCCGCCACCACGGCCAACGACGACGACGACGGGTACGTCAAGGCGTCCGACCTCGAGAAGATTGTGGAGAAGATGATCTCGAAGATGAACGACCTCAGCGCCAAACTCGTCTCCGAGGCCGCCGCCACCAAACTGGAGACCTCGCGTCTCGCCGCCTCCATCAACAACGTGCAAAATCAAGTGCTTGAGAAACAGGGGCGATTCGACTCCTCGTCGGGTTCCTCCGACGCGCACCCTCCGCCACACGCCGCCATCGTCCACAAGCTCCGTTTCCCCAAGTACGACGGCGTCGATGATCCCATCAACTGGCTACACAAGTGCGAGCAGTACTTCCGCTCCCAAGGCACGCCGGAGGACCAGAAGGTTTGGACGGCGTCCTTCTACCTCGACGCCGCCGCCAGCCAGTGGTATTACCGTCTGGAGAAGAACCGCGGCGGTGCGCCGACATGGCCGGAATTCGTCGACAGCGTCAACAAACGTTTCGGCCCGCCCGTTCGCAGCAATGCGCTCGGCGAGCTGATCAACCTGCACCGCACGGGCTCGGTGGATGAGTACCAGGATCGCTTCTTCAAACTCCTGGCGCGCTGCGACAACGTCACCGAGCGGCAGCAGATCGACATCTTCACGGCGGGCCTGCGCAATCCCATGCGCACACGATGTCGAGCTGCAGAAGCCTGACACGCTGGAGGATGCCATGGCTTTGGCTCGCGCTTTCGAGCGCCGCCTCCAGCTGGACGACGACGAGGGTCGTTCTGTTCCCCGATCGACACCGCGACATCACCACCGCTCGCCCTCGCGCATACTCTGCGCCGACCAAGCCCGCGACAGGCACGCCAGCGACATCAGTAGCCGCCGCCCCCCCGGCCAGCAAGGAGAAACCGGCACCATCAGGCGGCGCACGCATTGTGCGCCTTTCACCGGAGGAGATGGCACAGCGCCGACTCGAAGGCCTGTGTTTCAATTGTCCGGAGAAATTCTCCCAAGAGCACATCAAGCACTGCACCAAGAAAGGCATCTACTACATGGAGATCCATGACGCCGCCATGGACAGCGACACGACGGACGACGACCTGCAGGTGTCCCTGTGCGCGCTCACGGGCATCCAATCCGGCTCCACGCTGCAGCTCGCCACTTCGGTGCGCGACACGAACCTCGTCGCCCTCGTCGACTCCGGCTCCACCCACTGCTTCATCAACTCCGACACCGCTCGACGCATGGGCCTCGCGCTGGAACCAAGGCCCGGCCTCTCGGTTGGCGTGGCCAATGGAGAACGGGTGCCGTCCGACGGCGTCTGCAAGGGCGTCACGGTCATGATCAAGGAGGAAGAATTCATCGTCGACTTGTACACCATTCCATTGGGCGGGTTCGAGCTGGTCCTCGGATGCGACTGGTTGCGCACCCTCGGGCCCATTCTCTGGGATTTTGAGCGCCTGTCCATGGCGTTCTGGTGGCGCGAGCATCTCGTCAAGTGCCACGGCGTGAACGCGGCGCCGGTGCCACGCCTAGCTGCCGCGGAGCTGGTCAACTACATGCAACTGCTTCTAGCAGAGTTCGAGGACCTATTCCTCGCGCCCACGGGTCTTCCACCTCAACGACAGTTCGACCACCGCATCCATCTTCTTCCGGGAACGGAGCCCGTCGCCGTCAGGCCGTACCGCTACGCCCAACTTCAGAAGGACGAGCTCGAGGCACAATGCGCCGCCATGCTGGCACAAGGCATCATTAGGCCCAGCACGTCGGCCTTCTCCTCGCCCGTCCTGCTCGTGCGCAAGAAGGATGGGTCATGCGCTTCTGCGTCGACTACCGCGCCTTGAACATGAAGACAGTGCGCGACAAGTTTCCCATCCCCATCGTCGAGGAATTGCTGGACGAGCTCAAAGGGGCGATGTTCTTCACCAAGCTCGATCTGAGAAGCGGCTACCACCAGGTGCGGATGCACGCTGCCGATGTTGAGAAGACGGCCTTCCGTACCCACCACGGCCACTTCGAGTTTCTGGTCATGCCATTCGGGCTGACGAACGCGCCGGCGACATTCCAGGCATTGATGAATGAGGTGCTACGTCCTTTCTTGCGTCGTTGTGTTCTTGTTTTTTTCGACGACATCTTGATCTACAGCACGTCCTGGGCGGAGCATCTTCAGCACGTACGGGCGGTGTTCACAGTTCTGCGTGAGCACGGCTTGGTACTCAAACAGTCCAAGTGCGTCTTCGGCGAGAAGCGAATGCAATACCTGGGCCACGTCATCACCAATGGCGCCGTGGCCATGGACGACGACAAGGTCGCGGCAGTGCGCGCATGGCCGCTGCCGCGGTCGATCAAGGCGCTGCGCGGGTTCCTCGGCCTCACGGGGTACTATCGCCGCTTCATCCACAATTACGCGTCATCGCGGCGCCCCTCACTGCGCTCCTGAAGAAGGAGGCGTTCATCTGGTCCCCGACAGCAACTGCAGCCTTCAACGACCTCAAGCTCGCGCTCACGTCGGCGCCCGTGCTGCAACTACCCGACTTCGACATGCCGTTCGTCGTCGACTGCGACGCGTCCGGGACAGGATTCGGCGCCGTACTGCACCAGGGCCATGGCCCCATTGCCTTCTTCAGCCGCACAGTCGCGCCGCAGCACGCCAAGCTCGCCGCCTACGAACGCGAGCTGATCGGCCTCGTCCAGGCGGTCCGTCATTGGCGCCCCTACCTTTGGACGAGCGAATTCATCGTCAGGACAGATCATTGCAGTCTCAAGCACCTCCTTGACCAGCGACTGTCCACCATTCCACAACACACATGGGTGAGCAAGCTTTTCGGTTACAGCTTTCAGGTGGAGTACAAGCCCGGGAAACTGAATGCCGCGGCGGACGCGCTGTCGCGCCGCGACGAGCATGAGCCTGGGCGTGCGCATCCACGCCATGTCGCGCCCGGAGTTTGATCTCTTCCACGAATTCCGCGCCGAAGCCGCCACACTGCCGAGGTCGTCGCCAAGAAACAAGAAATCGTCGACGGTTCCGCTGAGGCGGCATGGTCGCTGGTGGATGGTCTCGTCCTGTACAAGGGCGAGTGTTCGTGCCATCGACGTCGCACTGTGGCCTCAGGTCCTCGACATGGCTCACGGCGCCGGCCATGAAGGCGTGCAAAAGACGCTGCAACGCCTGCGCGCCTCCTTCTTCAACCCTCAAGCCACCAAGCTGGTTCGCGACCATGTCAAGAGCTGCCTCGTCTGTCAGCGAAACAAGACAGAGCATCTCCATCCGGCCGGGCTGCTGCAACCTCTCGATGTGCCGCAGTCCGTTTGGAGTGACATAGCCATGGATTTCGTTGAAGGTTTTCCCAAGGTCGGCGGCAAGTCAGTGGTCCTCACCGTCGTTGATCGCTTCTCCAAGATGGCCCATTTCATCCCTCTCGGCCACCCGTACACGGCGCTTACGGTGGCTCAAGCGTTCTTCGACAACATCGTCAAGTTACACGGTCTCCCCTGCTCCATCGTAAGTGATCGTGACCCTGTTTTCACCAGCACATTGTGGCGGGAGCTGTTCGCGTTGTCGAACATTAAGCTGCGCATGAGTTCAGCTTTTCGGCCGCAAACTGACGGCCAATCGGAGGTGACTAATCGGGTACTGGGAGTGTATCTACGTTGTTTGGCCGGGGATCGTCCAAGGAGCTGGCTTCGGTGGTTACCATGGGCCGAATTTTGCTACAACACATCCTATCAGTCAGCACTCAAGACGACGCCATTCAGAGTTGTTTTTGGCCGTGATCCTCCAACAATCATGTCCTACCAGCCGGGACTGGCCAAGGTCGTCGCGGTCGACAAACAACTACTGCACCGTGATGGATTCCTGGCTGATGTCCGCGATCGCCTTTTGCAAGCTCAGGATTTTATGAAGTCGACGTATGATCGTGAGCATCGCAATGTGGAGTTTGTGGTGGGCGAATGGGCGTGGCTGCGTCTGCATCACACCGTTCGGCCCGTTGGGATTACTGACAAGGCTAATGCGAAGCTTGCGCCACGATTTTATTGGACCTTTTCAAATTGTGGAGCGCATCGGTGCAGTGGCTTATCGGCTGCGTCTGCCAGCTAAAGCAAGAATCCACGATGTCTTTCATGTGGCGTTCCTCAAGAAGTAATGGTGACTCGCCATCTGAAGTGGTACCATTGCCGCACATTGTGAACGGCCGTGCTGTGCCTACACCAGCTCAGGTGGTTCGCGCGAAGCCGAATCGTACAAGCTGGGACGTTTTGGTGCAATGGGTGGGCAGGAGCGCGGCAGATGCAACATGGGAACCCCTGGATCAATTCAAAGAGCACTATCCTGAATTTAAGCTCGAGGACGAGCTTTTGGAAAGGAGGGGGGAGTGTTGTGGACACGTTCTTCAGGAATCGCTATCAGCGCAGGAAGAGAAGGACGTCCAAGCTAGTGGCTAGATTAGCGATCCGGATTAATTGATGGATTAGCCGGATAAGCATTGTAGCTGGCAGAATAATAGCACCAGTTGTGGGGTGCGGTTTGTTAGGCAAGTGTGTTAGCATTATATAAGTTTAGCCGTGTGAGTTTGTTAGGGTAAGCAGAGATTAGCCAAGAACTCAGAGCCTCTGCGGAGGGCGAGTAGGTGTTTCTCTCTCTGCTGAATTCGATTGTACTCATTCTTTAATCCAATCCAGTTCAGTTTACATCACTCGTTTTGATTTTTTTTCCCCAATCCCAAAGTAAAGCTCAATGTGCCCTTTTGCTGACAATTGGCAGAAACAGGAGCTCGTATGATCGTTTCAAATCTGCAGCTATCACATGGCTATTTACAACGTAACAGTGATTTTTATTGCTATAATAAAGTAATCGTTGTCAGTAGCTTACGAAATAGTACTAACAATGCTGCAACACAATTAACAAGATCACTTACTGCACACAGAACGGGTCGATGAAGTCATTTAACTGCATATGGTTGACGATTCGTAACAGAACCGGTCGATGTCAAGTCATTTAAACTGGCACAATTTATGGTAAGCAGGAGAAAGCCTGGCTCTAGCAGAAGTCAGAAATGTTAGTGAACAGGCTCATACTGGAGATGATAATCTGATGTGCATTTTCAAACGTGTTCATCTGTCATGGAATGTTATTCAACCTTTTCTTTAAGTTATTTATTATTATAGCCCTTCCAAAGGGATAACTTCTTCTATGCGAGCAGGAATGGTTATCTCCAACGATAAACTATAATGGTAGGTAGAAAGCGGTTGGTAGAGAATAAAGGTCTAGGTTGAAGGACAGCGACCTTGTGGTGAGAACTGGTGATTAAAAATCTTGCTGTATTTATGCAAACCTATTTCTCTGTGTGGTGATGGATCGATGGAGCCCAGCAATGACTGATGTACAGAGCGTTATATTGTTTTTTTTTTTGGCGAGTGGATCAGATTGATAAGAATACTTAATTAGGTTGGAACATCGAAATCAAGCGCACGGATAGAATAGTAGATTACCCCATAACTTATTACAAGTGTCTGAAGTTTGGAATTAATTATAAGAAGCGCTGGCAGTAGTAGTTTAGGTATAGATCCTTCAAGGACAAAAAAAAGAGTAGTCCTTTTTCATGCTAATCTTATCTTCTACGGTAATTTATTGAGCTACGAGTCTTCTACTCGCAAGTCTAATGAGGTGCTGAGTGCGATATAAACCACAAGAGAAAGCTAAACTGGCTTTTTACTTGCACGTCTCTCCATACAGCAGTAGTAGCAAACAATCAGTTGGGTAGTTAGTTTGCCTTGGAGGTTCCATTACCCTTCAATTTTATATTGATTATGCTAGCTAGGATAATATTATTTATAGTATGTGAAGCTAGAAATTATCATAACTTATCCATTAAAAATAATGTCAGTAGAATCCTTTCATACAGCTATGCCTATGCACACATCTAACTACAGTTTGTCGGGAATGGTAGTTAAACATCGCTAAGAAAACCTTCCAAACCGTTCCAACTAATAAGTCGAGTCCATAGTCAAGACTGCTGGTACGAAAGGACGAGGATCTACCTTCGTCAATATATATTCTTTCTATGCCCACCAAATGGAGAGACATGGTCCTGACCTGTCATTAGCTGCTCGTACTGATGACTAATGCATGGCCCAGCAATAATAGGCGTGCACACGTAGGTGAAGAGACGCCTATACGACGCGACCAACTGAAACTTGAGTTTCAAACTTTGTGTGTGGCATGTCACAGAAACGAAACCTCTTGTTCATTTCAATACTGAACTTCGATTTTATATAGAGGTGTTTCGACTTCTGTGGTTTGGGGGATTTTGCTTCCAATTTGCAAGTAAGTTATTCTGGTTGTTTTTCCATTTTTCCCAAACGGACGCTGATCTTTTCAAACAGGTCGATTTTTCTTTATCCCGTGCCTTTTGATTAACCCGTGCCTTTTGAGTTGACAACAAAAGATTAACACAAGCCTGATTTCTCTAATAAATGGACGCTATTTCTTTCAAACAGGTCTCAAGGTTCCAAAGGCACGAGGTAAAATTTGAATGTTTGAGAAGCTCGTTCTCAAGATGATGACAGGCAAGGCAAGGTGAGTCTTGTCCAACCACTGCGTCACCGTCGGTGGTCGCCACACCGTCATCCTGGCCTACTCGCATTACAAACTACGAACACGACGATCGAAGCATCTGGAGCTATTGTCATGTGTGCTGATGTGGTGGGGGAGATGAAGTTCCACGCAGCAAATAATGGCTTTGAAAAACTGAATTATTAATTATGTGTCCACTTTTTTTTTTATCAAATAGAGGCTTGTTTAGATAATAAAAAGAGTTTTACATGCAATCAACTGTCATCGCTCAGAAGGCAACAAATCAGGAACATGTCGTAGCTAGCCACACACTCGACATTAGCTCGATAATGACCAACTTTATTTTGATCTCTACCACAATGTGTTATCTCTACATCACGAAGCACAATGGAGGAAGTGACAATTTTAGCGCACTATGCATGAACAATCAGAGTAATTAAGCGAAAGAGCCTGTAGCCTAGTGGTTAAAAAAACTTTAGTAGCACTTCAGATCCTGGTTCGACTCAGTGTGGAGAAACGCTGAAGAGTGAGGATACCTGAATGCTTGTGAGGAATTGAGAAAGAGCATAGATCCGTTGGCCATTTCTCCGCCAGATCAGTAGATCGATCGACTATGACTAATAATTCATCAAAGTTATTCAGCTGAAAAGGCATGTGATGAGGGATACGTTCTCAAGATTTTCTCAGAGAAAAACAATAGTATGCACATGCAAGAAAGGCGTCTCATCTTATCCATCTTCTTGAATTTTTAAAGAAGCGAGGGTACGGAGGTGACTTATTTTATTTGTTCTCTTTTTTTGAGGTTTGCCCAGATAGATCAACTTTTTCTTTCTTGTTTTCTTTTAGCGGAAAGCCCAGATAGATCACTGATAAAGGAAGATCTCTCATATTTGAATATTGCACATGATGACCTGATTACCCTCAGGTTTGTCTCTTTCTCGGTTAGTCTCTCAGTATCTTTTTGCTAACCATCTATATCAGTCTAGTCTTATCTCTTCACAAAATATTCCAGTTTAATTATTAACTTATTCCCTGTTAAAAAATTTCTAAACAAGCAGTACATTTCTAGTAGGATGTGATCAAGAAATATGCAAATATCATAGTAGCTAAGAAATAAATGTTCCAGTTTAAATAAGAAAACGTTCTAGCTTCATATAATAAATGTTTCACCCATATATATTTTTTTTGTTAAAAATGATACTATAAGACTTACAAAATCTCAGTCACCTAAAACTAGCAAATCCAGTTTGTAATGCATGAATATATTTGTTAAAGTAGGTATCAAATCTCCTCATCACGAGATTCACGAGGGAGCATGAGGTACAAAAAATGGTTCTTGAAAGTTTCTTTATGTTTCCAGCGTAAGAAAGCGCTGCCTTTACAAGGTTACCTTGGTTCATGCAAAGTCGAGAGAAATTTCGACATCTGACAGGAGCATTATTTTTTTACAATATTTGAAATATTAGGTCAATCGAGCTAGAGGCCTGACACTTGGCTTGTGTATTCACTATATAATCCAACCGCATGGTCCACTCAGCACTTGAAGTGACATGACATAACAAGATAAAAAAAAATAGGATCTGCGCCCATGTGTCTTAAATTGATTCTGTGTCCTAAATCAAGTCTTCATAAGTCTTTGCAAAAAATTTATTCGCAGTGCTCCCTGTTTTCTCCTCGATCTCTGGATCAATAAGCGTCTCATTAATTTTGTTTTTTTTTTTCATTCTTTATGTAAGATGCACGGCCTCTTTCTTCTTCAATTATTTGTTGATTGCGATGCAGCTATCCTAAAACCTTAAAGCCCTATTGATTCTTCAGTGGACTATCACTCAAATTTTTGAAACCCACTATTTTGTTAAAACTAGTTCAAAGAGATTTATATAGATTAGAATAATTTCTGAATCTAATTCAACAATATTTGGATTTGCAGTGTTGGCGTCCCATAGTGCCTTCCTTTTGGCCCCTCCATCACATTTCACCCACCAAAATCATTGGTTATGAGTCATCGTCCCCCACCGTTACGTGCGGTGCTTAAGAAATATTGGTGGCTGCCGATAATAACCTTCAACCTGCCCACGTTTGTGCCTCTGCGTGAGGACAACAACTTGATTCTGGTTCTACCCTCCAACGGAATGCATGACAGAAATCTCAGCTGCGCCTCACTTTGCTTCCTAAAATTATGGATTGTGTTTACAATTGCTATGGAGACAATAAAAAATATTATAGTATTCCTAAGAACTTGGCTGTATACCAATGGATCTCTATCTCTTTTTGGCTAATGTGAGAAATAAATGGACATATGGTTTGCTAACTTTATATGTTGTAAAAAAATCCCCTCAAACTGATGTCATATGATAATAATGTTCTCTTGTATTGATTATCATTAACGCTACGTAGTTTTGGTGACTATACTTGCCTGTTTGCAGTTGACCTCTTTGAAAAATGCCATTTTGATAATTTCATTTTTATCTTTCCTGTCCTCCTGTCCTTGGTCTCACTTGATAATGAAAGTTAACTCCTATACTTTGTATATGACATCAAAACATCTTTTTGTCATTCATTTGGTTTCATTATGTTGGATTCCAGATATTAGAAAGTCCAATATATTTCTTTCTCGTTTCCTACGTTCTTATAATTTCTTAGTCCAAAGATGGCCCTAAAAACTATGTCAAGGCAAATGGCTCTGTGTGAAATTTATTCCAAATGCAAAAAATTAGGTGATTGTTTTTATGCTGGGCAATATTTTGACAGTGCTAGAGCTTGCAATATGAACTGAAGCCGGGGGATGGGGATTGGGTGCACTTTCGCAGCCTTTCAAAATTAAATTAGGGAATAAAATAAATTTAAGCTGCGAAAGCATCATTTGCTTGAAAACTTCTCTATCACAGGGTGCTTAGGAGCCATATGTTGGTCCTATCCTGTGTGTACCCAACATTTTGGAGGTGGATGATGTATGGTAGGGGCCCGAGAGCGACAGATCGTATTTGTTTAACAAAAAGGTAAAC
>JAAXCT010002514.1:0-69965 GCA_012490785.1 Eragrostis nindensis | reverse complement strand
AAAATAAATCATAAAAGTACAAATCCAATTTTTTGGCCTCCTTGTGGCCAGACCCATCCAAAAAAAAATTGTCAAATTGCATAAACTACCTTTTCTGTTTTCTAGAAAATTTCTTAAATAGTAAATATGGTTATTTCATGATAAATTTTTTGCTGTTCAATAAATCACCAGCTCTTGCATGCTTGTAAACCTCTGATCACACACCTATAGAGCATTGGTTGCACTGTCAGATCATGCCTAATAATTTTCTTGTGATTTATTTAATGTTATACATTGTTTCAATTGTTAAAATAATCTAGAATATGATAAATCTTCAGACTTCACAGTAATTCACTTTAAGTGATGCTCAATACAAGAAAAATACCTCTGCACCTTAACTAAGTTTCAAATTCCTTTTAATTAATCAACCCACTTAAGTTAATTTAATTACCTAACTTAAACATTAATGTTATGAAGGAAATACTTCAGATGAAAGTATGTTTAAACAAAATTAATCACTCACAGCAGAACCTCACCACCTCAATTATGAAAATCACCTTTGTTAATATAATGTAAATGACTGTCCCGTCATGTAATTAAATTTCATTACGTCTAACTTGCATTCCTTGTTATGACGTATAGCACTCGAGATGATATAGGATCAGGTGGAGGACTATGATGCTGAGCAGCTTAGGAGGAAACATCAGCTGACTTTCTCTAGTAGCTAACCCCGCACCCTGAGCCAGGCAAACTCCGGTGCATTCTGTCCTATGTTTTCGGTTTTATTTATCACTATAGTTGAGGTCTAGTATGTTTGTGCACTAGGTTTATAGGAGTTTTGGAACCATAGAATTGCTTACCCTTTCTGATTATCCTTGTTGATCCCTATTAGTAATATTTTGGTCCGAAGTGATCGTTAGCACTGCTATGCTTAGTTGCTAGTGTTTGGTAGAAGTCAAGTGGTAGATCCATTCGCATAGTAGGGACCATGACATCTAGAATTGTACTAGATGAATTGTAGGTATGTTGAAGACCGGACGGGGATGTTCGTGGAGGGATGGATTGAGAAGGCTTGGCCTTCACGATGGTAGCTCTGTCTGTGTCTGTAACAGCCCGAAAATTTAAATACAATAAAATTCACTCAGAAATTGAACTTTTTAGATTTATAGGTAATTCCATGATTTTTTTTACAAAGATAAGATCTCATTAAAGTAGTTCAATAAATAGAATTCGAGAGAAATTTCTAAAATAAAAGTTCATGCTCAAGTGCTTGTTTTCTTTTTCCCTTTATTGCATTTTATTCGGTGTTTATCTCCCTCCTAAATTTGAATTCTATTCAAATTTGTTCCAAACCAAACCTGAGAAATGATCAAAACAATTCCTTCCCGGGCTTTTTCCCCCTTCTCTTTTCAGCCCGGTCCAGCCATCTCTCTCTCTTTCTCCTTTCTTTTCTTCCCGAGCTGGGCCATCCTTTTCCTTTTTTTCTCCGGCCCATCTCGGCTCGCCACAGCCCGGCCCAGCCCACCGCGGCGTCGGTCGTCTTCCCCGCGAGCCGCGCCTTCGCGAGCGATGCGCGCGCGTCGCCGCCGCCTGGTTTTCCGCCGGCGCGCCCCATCCCGCCGACCTGTAGCCATGCCGAGAGGACGTCACGCCTGTCGAAACCGCGCCCCGAGGCCGCTACAGAGTTGCGGGCGCCGCAACTTTTCCCTCCGCGAAATCCGCTCGCCCGGCGCGCCGACGACCTCCTCCCGCCGTCCAAGTGAGCCCGCCTCTGCTGAGCGGGCGTAGGCCGGACTTTCGAAATGACCGAGATCGCGCGCGACGCACGCCTTGACCCTCGCTTGACCCAGCGCCGCATTTCCGCCCAGTGCCGAGCCGCCGCGTGCCTCGCCGTCGGAAAATCTCGCCGACGAGCCCCTCTCTCTCCGTCCCAGTGCGCCGCTCCGCTCGCCAACTGGGCGTACGAACCCTGCTGCCGACCTGACGAGCCACGCGCGCGCGCCGCAACGGAGGACGCCAACATCACCTCATCACTTCAAGGCGTCGAGAAAATCTCCGCCGGAGCTTATCGCTTGCCGGCGATATTTTGCGCATTCGAACCGCCTCTCCGCCTATAAATAGGACCGTCACCATCCTGCGTAGCTCCTCGTCGCAAGCACACCTCAAATCCAGCTTCGCATTGCTCCAATCGCCGACATTCCCATTCGTCCCCAACTCCGGCCGCCGTGCCATTTCCCCTGTTCCGGTGAGCTCTTCTCCCCTATCTGTTTCTTGGCACCGCCATCACCCCCTTCCTCGATCCCGAGCTCAAACCCTAACCCTCTTACACCCTAACCCGGCGCGCACCGAGCGCCGCCACCCGCCGCCGCACGAGCTCGACGACGGCCGCCATCCGGCCGCTCCTCGCTCAACGCGCACGCGCATCACCCTCGCCGTGACCCCGCGCACCTCCTATGTAGCACAATCTCGTGAAAACACGCACACAAGCGTGAGCGCATCGCACTCCGCCGCCGCGCTCCACTCCGGCGAGCCCGTGCCGTCGCTCCGGTGCTCGCCGTCGACGACATGCTCGACCCCTAGCTTCGCCTTCGCGTCTTCTACCCCTGCGGCGAGATCTCGTCGTCCCTCCTCCACCCTAACGGCCGGCGGCGAGCTCTCCGGCGAGCTCCCGCCGCGCACAGCCCAGCGCCGCCACGCGCTGACTCAGTCAGCGCCGTCCGACGTGGCGTCCACGTCATCCCGTGGACCCCACCACTTAATCCCAGTCAGCACTCTCTCTCTCTCATCTCTCCATGCACCCGGTCCACGTGAACCACACTCACACCCACTCCCGGTCCACAGAACCCATGCACCCAGTCCACAGCACAGTAAACCGGGGTGCACTATGCAGACCGGTCCCACATGTCAGTCTCTGTAGCACATGATTCTCTGCTAGGTACACCCAGCTAGTGCACACAGAATCCTATTCCGAGGCTTTTCCTTCTTAGAAAAATTCCAGAAAAATTCCCAAAAATATCTTATATTCCCTAGATTATTTTGTCACCTTTTCCCAACCTCGGAAAAATATTTCCAGGATAAATAGGAAACTATAAGAGATCTAATTCCTTTTCTTTAATTCCACCTTCCTAGATTCTTTAATAGATTCTTTTCCCAAAAATTCCGATTTAATTCAATCCTATCTATTCATATCAATCCCAATCCATTTTGAGTTTATTGGTTATTTATTTGGATCTTATTGGCCGCATTTATTTTATTTTGCGTTAGTTATTTATTCGTCGGTAATTTGCGTGTTTTAGCTAACGAGGAGTTCGAGGAGGAGCCCGAGGACCCGGATTACGAGGAGGAGCACGAGGAAGAGATTTGAAGGCAAGTCCTAACTATCCTTGATCATATTGATCCTATGATTTATAACCACATCCTATGAATGGCCTGTTTTAAATGGTTATATATATGATGCATGCTTATTTTACTATTTGAAATGTTGTGTTAGTTATAAACCTAGTAGGATAGCCATCCTTGATATTGATGTCTGTTACCTTGTTAAACCTAGGATGTTTCCTTCATTATGCTATAATAATGCTGGAATATTACCTTGATATTAGACTGCTTAGGGATTTACTGCAGCTATTTAGTTGCTACACAATAATCATGAATTTTAGTGAAATGTGTGAAAATGTGCGCTTGGTGTGCGTGAGTAAACAAAATGGGAGGGTGATAACCAACTAGTGTGTTGGGGTGAAGTGGGATATTTCAGGTGGGGCGAGACGGTGCATGGTGATTAGTGACCCACATAGGTGGGGTTAGGTGGAAGATGCTCGCCTCTGCCGATTAAGGACCGGTTCGTTGGACCTCGCCCTAGTGAACCCCGTGCAACCAGCAGATCCTGTTATGGGCAGGACTTGACCCTAACTTTCTGGTGTTTACCACTTGATCCACCTAGGTGGCGGTAGTGCAACGAGCAACCAGGAGCAGACACGATATCGTAATTGGTCGTTGTCCGACTTGGTCATTGGGCCATTGACTACTTACAGTCGCATTATAAGTCCTGGGTCAGTAATGGCTCGTGGGTGGGATTGTGGAGACACTCGGGAAAGGTGGGTTTCGCTATGTTGCTCCCTTGCTAAGAGCAACGTAGTCTGTGGGTAAAGATGTACACCTCTGCAGAGTTAAAATCTATCCGGATAGCCGTGTCGCGGTCACAGACGCGCTATGGTTGAGTTCACAATGATTAGCTTTACATACTCCTTGAAGTGTGAGTGGGCAGTAGTTCGCCCGTGTTTTGGAAGTGAGAGTCGGTACGGCCGTGCGCCCGAAGGCTCGCCTAAAACTTGGGAACTGGCGGGATTGACATATCTTCCCCAGGGCCAACCCACTTAATCATGACAAACAAATTCTTTATAAAAGGTTTATGCTTTTGAAATGAACCCTGCATTAAAATAAGCTTTCCGCTAAAATATAAACCCTACAGCCTAACCTTTCTTACAGCCTTATATGCATCTATAACCCTTGAAGTAGTGTTAGGATTTGCTGAGTACCTTATGTACTCACCCCTGCTTTAATCATTCAGAAGAAGATGTTCAGTATGAAGACGGTGGTGACGATGAGTCGGATTTGCGTTCATCGCCCGAGTTGCCTGTAGAAGTTGGACTCTCCGCTTTCCGCTTGTATTGTTAGTTTGTGGCCAGGCCTGCCGGCCACTCTGGTATTGTAATCTGAAGTCTTCATAAGACATTTGTGGTATTGTAATAATAATCGAGGTATGGATTTGGTATTAGCTTTGTTATGTGCGTATCAACTACTGATCCAGGGATTGGTACGGTAAGCACAGTGGATTCCAGAATTGGGGTCCGACAGAGTGGTATCAGAGCCGAACTTGGCCGTAGGACGCAAACCTAGGAAAAACCACCGCTGAGAGTTTCTTATCTTGACATAAAAACTAGTTTATGAATATCCTTCCCTATCTTATCTCTCCTTCCCTCTAAAGTCTATTATTAAAAGGCTTATAAAATTTCCTCCTTGATCTGTTCTAACATCTCCAAATTTATTTGGCAGATGGAAGAAGGTCCTTGGACTTGGTCTTATGCTAATGAAGACAGTGGTTTTCCTGCACTCCTGGCTGACACCATGAAGAGGATGGGATACACTCGAGCCCCGGATTATCATTGGCAGGAAACTGTGAACCAGGGGGCACCGGTCTGCAAGATGTGTGTACATGTTGATGGAGTCCCTCCCCACTCCGACATACAGCCATGGACTGGGCAGGTCACAGGCGCCAGGTTTGAGGATACTCTGCAGATGGCTGCCCGAGGAGTTTTACTGGAGCTTTGCCAGAAGAGCATCGGCTTCAGCGGGACTACTCCTTTCAAGTACTTCCCCGTGAAGGACGTGGATAATGAAGTTTGGAAGCATCGTGTGGCTACACTTGAGGGCCCCACCCAGACAGTTGATGATCCCACCTTGGCTGCCACCGCACGATACTTATTGGCTTTGGACAACTTATATGAAGACCATGCCCATGAGTGGGGCAAATCTCATAGGCATGCTATGAGGGCAGAAGAGAAGATCAAGGACTTGGAAAGGCAGCTGGACATTGCTCAGAACCAAGCCATAGAAGCTGAGGAGCGCGCCAACCAAGCCCTAAAGACTATGGCAGAGAATGCTCAGCGCCACGCCCAGGAGCTGGAGGCCCTGCACCAAGTAGGGATATGTCGTGGCGCACGCACCAGGCAGACTGCAAGGAAGCGGAACTTCGTTGCCTCCACCAGCGGTGAGCGCCAGCTACCCCCTACAGCACCTGTTCTGGATGATGCTACTCGAGGAACAATCTCTCGTCAGGGACCTACAAATGGGAACCGATCTGAGGATGATGATGAGAGTGATGATGATGACTCACACGGCTCCGACAACTCAGATGGATCTGATGACCAGGATGGAGGTATGGGTATCTCTGAGGTTGCGGAAACGGAGGAAGATCCAGAAGAGGACCCAGAGGAGCCACCTCAGGAGGATGACCAGTTAGATTCCCCCACACCGATGGTTGAAGACGCCGCTCCAGCTGTTGAGAACGCCCCAGAAGATGCTGAGCCCAACAGTGGGTTTACCTCCCACAACCCGTTCATAATCAATGATGATGACTTCAACCTCTACGAGCAGTGGCGTAGGGATCGTGGGATCAGTGGTTGAGTAGTTTCGGGCAGTGTAGTAGTATCTTGGAGCTTTTGTCCAGTAGCTAGCAGCAACTATCCTGGTAGCTAGTAGTGACTCAGTAGCATCCTAGTAGTAGGTAGTGTCCTAATAGTTTGTACAACTCGTCTGTAGTACGTCTTGTACAATACACCTTATCTAATGAATAAAAGTTATCTATGCTTGTAATATAGAGTGCTTGTGTGTATTTGCAAGTTTCTTGGTTCTTGAGTTGAGTGCTTGGGTGGTTCAAGAACAACCTAACTAAGTAAACTACCTAATAAATAGAACTAAAAGCTTAGTACCTGCCTCAACTCCTATCTTACCCTCACTTATGGAAACAGGATGCCGCCAAAGAAGTCTGCTCGCATTGAAGCTCGTCGTGAGCGGGATGCAAAAGCTGCTGAAGATGACAATCGTGATGGACAGCCTGAAAGAGGTCGGACAATCGCCGGAGGGAAGAAGAAGAAGACAAACCGCCGTAATCCATCACCTCGAAGGAATGATAGGAGGAATGAGCGGGACAATCGTGAGGAACATGAAGGGAGCCGTCACGATGAGAATGACGGAGATCGTGAAGAGGAAGTGAATCAGCGCAACGCTGCAGGGAATAACCAAACCAGGAATCAGGGACCGCCACCACCGCCACCCCTTACTCTTGCAGAAGTGATGGCAAATCAGACTCAACTCCTGCAAGCCATCGCCCAAGGGATGAATCAGCAGAACCATGGACCTCCACCTCAGTCCAGGATGACCGAGTTCATGAGGCTCAGGCCACCAACCTTCGACAGCACTGATGATGACCCGCTAGCAGCTGATGACTGGCTTCGCAACATCAACAAAAAGCTCAACCTGGTCACTATCGACTCTCATGAAAAAGTGATGTTAGCATCGCATCAACTTGTTGGAGCAGCAGGAGAATGGTGGGACAACTACCGTGAGGCAGCAGTGGATCCAGACACACTCACTTGGGATGAATTTCAGCAAGCCTTTCGTGACTACCACATTCCAGAAGGAGTCCTAGAGATGAAAGCAGATGAATTCCGCTCTCTGAGGCAAGGACCAATGACAGTAAATCAGTATATCAAGAAATTTATGAAGCTGGCTCGTTATGCCCCAGAGGAAGTAAACACTGACAAGAAGAAGCAGGATCGCTTCAGGAAAGGTCTCAATGGCAGTATGAGGACCCAGCTGGTGACTCATATCTACCCAGATTTCAACACCCTCATGAATAAGGCTCTGTTACTTGAGGATTCCCGCTCCTACCTCGATAATGAGAGGAAGCGTAAGTTCCAGGCACAGAAGAGCAAGCAACAGGAGAGGTTGCAGAGGCCTAAGTTTGGATACCAGCCAAAGCAGAGGAACCAGCAAACCATGCAGTATCGCACTCCTGCAGCAAGTCAGCAGCAATCCAACCAAATGTATCGTGGGCAAAGTTCGAACACTCAGCAGAGGGGTAGTACTCAGGTCTCTCAGGCACCTGTCAAAGGCAGGGCATGCTTCAACTGCAGGGACCCAGGCCATATGATTGCTAATTGCCCCTACAACAACAACAGACAGCCATCTGCAGTGTCAAACAATCCAGGAGCCCGATCCGCAGTGTCTGGGGTAGGACGTGGAGGACCCCAGGCTTCAGGCCAGCAGAAGAGGACCCAATCTTTTGGACAAGGACGGGTCAACCACATTGATGCTATGGATGCCGAGGACGCGCCGGACGTCGTACTCGGTAAGTTTCTTGTCAATTCCGTACTTGCAACAGTTCTATTTGATTCTGGAGCTTCGCATTCGTTCGTTTCTTCGAAGTTTGTTGCTGAGCATGGACTACCAACTGTTTTACTTAAAATCCCCCTGATGACAAAATCCCCTGGGGCAATGATCAAATGTCAACTAGAATGCCCTCGGGTTAAAATCCTTTTAAGTGGGGTAGAGTTTCTAGCAAACCTAGTAGTCCTGAGATCAAGTGGAATAGATGTTATTCTTGGCATGGATTGGTTAGCGAAGCATAAAGGGAATATATCCTGTGCTGATCGTAAAGTTACTGCAACAAATCACAAGGGAATCACCATAGAGTGCCAGCCTAATATAATGACTTCAGAACCAATGGTGTGCAACATGGAAGCCAAACCCTTAGAAGAAGTGCCAGTAGTTTGTGAATACCCTGATGTTTTTCCTGAAGAATTACCTGGAATGCCACCGGATAGGGATGTTGAGTTCATCATTGACTTAATCCCCGGAGCAACTCCAATTGCAAAGAGACCTTATCGGATGGCAGCAAATGAGTTGGCTGAGTTAAAGGAGCAAATAAGAGAGTTACAAGAGAAAGGTTTCATTCGACCTAGCTCATCACCATGGGGAGCACCTGTTCTGTTCGTAAAGAAGAAGGATGGAAGTCTCAGGATGTGCATAGACTACCGTTCCCTGAATGAGGTAACCATCAAGAATAAGTATCCACTACCCAGGATTGATGACTTGTTTGACCAGTTGAAAGGAGCCAAGTTCTTTTCTAAGATTGACTTGAGGTCAGGTTATTATCAGTTGAAGATCAGAGTTAGTGATATTCTGAAGACAGCATTTGTAACTCGGTATGGTCAATACGAGTTTACTGTGATGCCATTTGGTTTAACCAATGCCCCAGCATACTTCATGAATCTAATGAATAAGATCTTCATGGAAGAGTTGGACAAGTTTGTCGTAGTCTTTATTGATGACATACTTATCTACTCTAAAAGTGCCGAAGAGCATGAGGAACATCTAAGGATTGTATTGGAAAGACTAAGAGACCATGAGCTCTATGCAAAGTTCAGCAAGTGTGAGTTCTGGTTACAAGAAGTCGCATTCTTGGGACATATCATAAATAAAGATGGAGTCGCAGTGGATCCTGCAAAGGTGGAAGCAGTGATGAATTGGAAACAACCAAAGAATGCCTCAGAGGTCAGAAGTTTCCTTGGATTAGCAGGGTACTACAGAAGATTCATTGAAGGTTTCTCCAAGATTGCAAAGCCCATGACGGAGTTAACAAAGAAAGATAAGAAGTTCGAATGGACTCTAGCATGTGAGAAAAGTTTCCAAGAGTTAAAAGAGAAGTTAACAACAGCCCCAGTACTTACCTTGCCTGATATACACAAGGACTTTGTAGTATATTGTGATGCCTCTCGACAAGGACTTGGATGTGTTCTGATGCAGAATGACAAGGTTGTTGCATATGCTTCGAGGCAATTGAAGGTTCATGAGAATAATTATCCTACCCATGACTTGGAATTAGCAGCTGTGGTACATGCCTTGAAAATATGGAGGCATTATCTAATTGGGAATAAGTGCCACCTCTACACGGATCACAAAAGCTTAAAGTATATCTTTACTCAGACAGAGCTGAATTTGAGGCAAAGAAGATGGTTAGAGTTGATAAAGGATTATGACATTGAGCTGCAGTACCACCCTGGAAAGGCAAATGTGGTTGCGGATGCATTAAGTCGCAAGGCTTATTGTAACCATCTGAAAGAAGTTACTACAAACCAGGCTTTGATTGATGAGATGAATCAACTGAACCTGCAAGTTGTAAGTCAAGGATATGTCAACACTTTGTGTGTCAAGCCAACCTTGGAAAGTCAGATCAGAAGAGCTCAAGGAAAGGATGAGGAAATACAGGAAATAAAAGGAAAGATTGGCGAAAACAAAGCCCCTGGATTCAAGATGGATCCAAGCGGAATTCTCTGGTTTGAAGATCGGATTTGTGTGCCTAAGACCAGAGATAACGACTTAAGACAGCTTATCATGAATGAAGCACATAACTCCGCGTATTCCATTCACCCTGGGGCCACCAAGATGTATCAGGATTTAAAACAGAAGTACTGGTGGGTTGGAATGAAAAGAGATATAGCCGAATATGTTGCTCGCTGTGACACATGTAGAAGGATCAAGGCGGAACACAGTAGACCCGCCGGATTACTACAGCCTTTACCCATCCCAGTATGGAAGTTTGATGAGATCGGAATGGATTTTATTGTGGGTTTGCCCCGATCTAAGAAGGGAAATGATTCAATCTGGGTAATAGTAGACCGACTTACAAAAGTAGCTCGCTTCGTCCCTGTGAAGAAAGTATACAGAGGAGAACAGTATGCACAGCTATATGTGGATCACATATTGAAGTTACATGGAGTTCCAAGCAGAATAGTGTCGGATCGTGGTCCTCAGTTTACTTCCCGATTCTGGAAAAGTTTACATGCCCTGTTAAAAACAAAGCTCGACTTCAGTTCAGCTTATCACCCGCAGACTGATGGACAGACGGAGCGCGTAAATCAAATCCTCGAAGACATGTTGAGAGCATGCGTTCTGACATATGGAAAAGACTGGGAGAAAAGCTTGTCGTTCGCAGAATTCTCTTATAACAATAGTTTCCAAGCAAGTTTGCAGATGGCACCGTTCGAGGCACTATACGGCCGAAAATGCAGAACACCTTTGATGTGGTCAGAAGTTGGAGAACGGTCTTTGTTTGGACCTGCTATCATTAGAGATGCCGAAGAAAAAGTTGCCATCATTCGTGAGAACCTCAAAGCTGCACAAAGTCGACAGAAAAGCTATGCTGATACCCGAAGACGGGAACTTGACTTTGAAGTAGGAGACTATGTGTACCTTAAAGTATCCCCGATACGAGGTACCCGAAGATTTCAGATACAAGGAAAACTAGCTCCGCGATATGTTGGACCCTTCAAAGTACTCAATAGAGTGGGAGCAGTAGCGTATCGTCTCGAACTCCCGCAAGAAATGTCCGATGTACATGACGTCTTCCACGTCTCGCAACTGAAAAAGTGTTTGAGAGTGCCAGAAGAGCAAGTGCCGCTTGAAGCAATGGATCTCCAGCCAGACCTACGCTACCAAGAGCTACCAGTAAAGATATTGGATGTCGTGACTCGCCAAACAAGGAGAAATGCTGTAAGATTCTGTCGAGTTCAATGGAATAATCACACTGAGGCAGAAGCTACGTGGGAACGTGAAGATGACTTGAAGAAGGAGTTTCCCTACCTGTTCGAAGAAGCTTCCGAATCTCGAGGACGAGATTCCCTTTAAGTGGGGTAGGTCTGTAACAGCCCGAAAATTTAAATACAATAAAATTCACTCAGAAATTGAACTTTTTAGATTTATAGGTAATTCCATGATTTTTTTTACAAGATAAGATCTCATTAAAGTAGTTCAATAAATAGAATTCGAGAAATTTCTAAAATAAAAGTTCATGCTCAAGTGCTTGTTTTCTTTTTCCTTTTATTGGATTTTATTCGGTGTTTATCTCCCTCCTAAATTTGAATTCTATTCAAATTTGTTCCAAACCAAACCTGAGAAATGATCAAAACAATTCCTTCCCGGGCTTTTTTTCCCCTTTCTCTTTTCAGCCCGGTCCAGCCCATCTCTCTCTCTTTCTCCTTTCTTTTCTTCCCGAGCTGGGCCATCCTTTTCCTTTCTTTTCTCCGGCCCATCTCGGCTCGCCACAGCCCGGCCCAGCCCACCGCGGCGTCGGTCGTCTTCCCCGCGAGCCGCGCCTTCGCGAGCGATGCCGCGCGTCGCCGCCGCCTGGTTTTCCGCCGGCGCGCCCCATCCCGCCGACCTGTAGCCATGCCGAGAGGACGTCACGCCTGTCGAAACCGCGCCCCGAGGCCGCTACAGAGTTGCGGGCGCCGCAACTTTTCCCTCCGCGAAATCCGCTCGCCCGGCGCGCCGACGACCTCCTCCCGCCGTCCAAGTGAGCCCCGCCTCTGCTGAGCGGGCGTACGGCCGGACTTTCGAATGACCGAGATCGCGCGCGACGCACGCCTTGACCCTCGCTTGACCCAGCGCCGCATTTCCGCCCAGTGCCGAGCCGCCGCGTGCCTCGCCGTCGGAAAAATCTCGCCGACGAGCCCCTCTCTCTCCGTCCCAGTGCGCCGCTCCGCTCGCCAACTGGGCGTACGAACCTGCTGCCGACCTGACGAGCCCACGCGCGCGCGCCGCAACGGAGGACGCCAACATCACCTCGTCACTTCAAGGCGTCGAGAAAATCTCCGCCGGAGCTTATCGCTTGCCGGCGATATTTTGCGCATTCGAACCGCCTTCTCCGCCTATAAATAGGACCGTCACCATCCTGCGTAGCTCCTCGTCGCAAGCACACCTCAAATCCAGCTTCGCATTGCTCCAATCGCCGACATTCCCCATTCGTCCCCAACTCCGGCCGCCGTGCCATTTCCCCTGTTCCGGTGAGCTCTTCTCCCCCTATCTGTTTCTTTGGCACCGCCATCACCCCCTTCCTCGATCCCGAGCTCAAACCCTAACCCTCTTACACCCTAACCCGGCGCGCACCGAGCGCCGCCACCCGCCGCCGCACGAGCTCGACGACGGCCGCCATCCCGGCCGCTCCTCGCTCAACGCGCACGCGCATCACCCTCGCCGTGACCCCGCGCACCTCCTACGTAGCACAATCTCGTGAAAACACGCACACAAGCGTGAGCGCATCGCACTCCGCCGTCGCGCTCCACTCCGGCGAGCCCGTGCCGTCGCTCCGGTGCTCGCCGTCGACGACATGCTCGACCCCTAGCTTCGCCTTCGCGTCTTCTACCCCTGCGGCGAGATCTCGTCGTCCCTCCTCCACCCTAACGGCCGGCGGCGAGCTCTCCGGCGAGCTCCCGCCGCGCACAGCCCAGCGCCGCCACGCGCTGACTCAGTCAGCGCCGTCCGACGTGGCGTCCACGTCATCCCGTGGACCCCACCACTTAATCCCAGTCAGCACCCCTCCTTCTCTTTCTTCCATGCACCCAGTCCACGTGAACCACACTCACACCCACTCCCGGTCCACAGAACCCATGCACCCAGTCCACAGCACAGTAAACCGGGGTGCACTATGCAGACCGGTCCCACATGTCAGTCTCTGTAGCACATGATTCTCTGCTAGGTACACCCAGCTAGTGCACACAGAATCCTATTCCGAGGCTTTTCCTTCTTAGAAAAATTCCAGAAAAATTCCCAAAAATATCTTATATTCCCTAGATTATTTTGCCACCTTTTCCCAACCTCGGAAAAATATAATATTTCCAGGATAAATAGGAACCTATAAGAGATCTAATTCCTTTTCTTTAATTCCACCTTCCTAGATTCTTTTAATAGATTCTTTTCCCTAAAATTCCGATTTAATTCAATCCTATCTATTCATATCAATCCCAATTCCATTTGAGTTTATTTGGTTATTTATTTGGATCTTATTTGGCCGCATTTATTTTATTTTGCGTTAGTTATTTATTCGTCGGTAATTTGCGTGTTTTAGCTAACGAGGAGTTCGAGGAGGAGCCCGAGGACCCGGATTACGAGGAGGAGCACGAGGAAGAGTTTGAAGGCAAGTCCTAACTATCCTTGATCATATTGATCCTATGATTTATAACCACATCCTATGAATGGCCTGTTTTAAATGGTTATATATATGATGCATGCTTATTTTACTATTTGAAATGTTGTGTTAGTTATAAACCTAGTAGGATAGCCATCCTTGATATTGATGTCTGTTACCTTGTTAAACCTAGGATGTTTCCTTCATTATGCTATAATAATGCTGGAATATTACCTTGATATTAGACTGCTTAGGGATTTACTGCAGCTATTTAGTTGCTACACAATAATCATGAATTTTAGTGAAATGTGTGAAAATGTGCGCTTGGTGTGTGTGAGTAAACAAAATGGGAGGGTGATAACCAACTAGTGTGTTGGGGTGAAGTGGGATATTTCAGGTGGGGGCGAGACGGGTGCATGGTGATTAGTGACCCACATAGGTGGGGTTAGGTGGAAGATGCTCGCCTCTGCCGATTAAGGACCGGTTCGTTGGACCTCGCCCTAGTGAACCCCGTGCAACCAGCAGATCCTGTTATGGGCAGGACTTGACCCTAACTTTCTGGTGTTTACCACTTGATCCACCTAGGTGGCGGTAGTGCAACGAGCAACCAGGAGCAGACACGATATCGTAATTGGTCGTTGTCCGACTTGGTCATTGGGCCATTGACTACTTACAGTCGCATTATAAGTCCCTGGGTCAGTAATGGCTCGTGGGTGGGATTGTGGAGACACTCGGGAAAGGTGGGTTTCGCTATGTTGCTCCCTTGCTAAGAGCAACGTAGTCTGTGGGTAAAGATGTACACCTCTGCAGAGTTAAAATCTATCCGGATAGCCGTGTCGCGGTCACAGACGCGCTATGGTTGAGTTCACAATGATTAGCTTTACATACTCCTTGAAGTGTGAGTGGGCAGTAGTTCGCCCGTGTTTTGGAAGTGAGAGTCGGTACGGCCGTGCGCCCGAAGGCTCGCCTAAAACTTGGGAACTGGCGGGATTGACATATCTTCCCCAGGGCCAACCCACTTAATCATGACAAACAAATTCTTTATAAAAGGTTTATGCTTTTGAAATGAACCCTGCATTAAAATAAGCTTTCCGCTAAAATATAAACCCTACAGCCTAACCTTTCTTACAGCCTTATATGCATCTATAACCCTTGAAGTAGTGTTAGGATTTGCTGAGTACCTTATGTACTCACCCCTGCTTTAATCATTCAGAAGAAGATGTTCAGTATGAAGACGGTGGTGACGATGAGTAGGATTTGCGTTCATCGCCCGAGTTGCCTGTAGAAGTTGGACTCTCCGCTTTCCGCTTGTATTGTTAGTTTGTGGCCAGGCCTGCCGGCCACTCTGGTATTGTAATCTGAAGTCTTCATAAGACATTTGTGGTATTGTAATAATAATCGAGGTATGGATTTGGTATTAGCTTTGTTATGTGCGTATCAACTACTGATCCAGGGATTGGTACGGTAAGCACAGTGGATTCCAGAATTGGGGTCCGACAGTGTCTATTAAGGGCCGTTTGTTATTAGCCCTGTTGAGCAAGTTTTGAATTGTACTGATTCATATGCTGGTGATATGGGCACCTAGTAAACTGAGTAGCTCAGCAATCGTGAGGACGAGCCATCGCCTGCTGCTACGGGGGAATGAGAGAAGCCACCCACGGATGACCAAGTTTTTCTTTCGCAAAAAATAAAAATAAAATAAACGGATCAAGTTTTCAGAAGAGGAGCAAAGTTTTCCTATGGTACTTCTATGGAATCCATCAGACTCGCATACGCTACCAGAATCCACCTCTCGCGCACCCCCTGCCCTCTTCTTGAGCGAAGCCACCAATCGAGCGTGAATGAGGCACGCCCCCTCCCCCGGCACCATCGCGAGCGCGCCCCATACCTGCCAGCGCGACGCAGCTGCGAGCTTTCGTGCCCGCCTTCCCTGCACTAGTACTGAGCCGCCGCGGCCCTGCCTCTGCGCGCCGTTGAGAGCTGCCGCAGCCGCCACGGCCCCGCCTCTGCGCACCGCCATGAGCTACCGCAGACACCCCCCTCCCCCCCTCCTCCTGGAGACGCTGAAACATTTCCAATTTGACTATGGAACATTTGATTTGTACTGCTAGAACATTTGATTTGTACTGCGAGAACATTTCGATTTTATCGATAGAACAATCCATGTTTCGTGGTGGGAAACTATTGTTTTGAGCTTCAGTGGGTGGAGTCATGGCGCTGGTGGTGTGTCGTTGGGGCTGAGTGAGCACAAGGAGGAAGAAAGGACGCTGCGGAGCCGGCCCGCTAGCTAGCTGGGCTGGGTGCACGTTGTCTAGAAGGAGCGTTTTCTATAAAGAAAAGTCTAATTTGCCTCCCTCAACTATTAGAAGTAGCGAAATTTTCACCTCCAACAATAAAACTAGATAACCGCAGTCCCTCGACTCTTTCTCTCACTTCAATTCACCTCCCTGGGTGGTTTTGAGAGCGGTTTTGTCCTACGTGGCGTAGAGGGTCCCACATGTCGGATGCCACGTCATTTTTTTCTTTTTCTTTTTTTTCTAATCTTCTTCTCTATCTCCGCCTCCTCAGTTGGGGCACGTACCGCCTTCTCCGCTGGTCATGGAGGGCGGCGCCGCAGCTCCGCATCTGCCGTCGTCCACCCTCACCGCACAGGACCAGCCGGCGTGCCGAAGCGCCATAGCGTCGTCCGCCCTCGCCGCGCAGGACCCGCCGGAGTGCCAAAGTGCCGCAGCGTCGTCCGCCCTTGCCACGAAGGACCCGACGGCATGCTGAAGCGACGCCGCGTCGTTCGCATCGCCGTGCAGGCCGACGAGCAGCGCCACCTCCTCCAGACCTACGCGATCACGAGGCGGAAGCTGGAGGCGGAGCCCCGCACCGCGGGACATCGCCGCGGAGCAGCTCTGCGCCGCGCATACCGGTGAGATCCGCGACCTTGAGGAGTGCGAGGCTGCCCGCCGCTCCCCCGGGCTGCATGCTCGCGGCGCTCGACGGCATCCACCTCTCCGACCTCAACGCCACCCACTTAGCTTCCTCACCGCACTGTGCCACGCTGGCCTCCACCTCTCCGGCCTCAACACCACGGGTCGAATCGAAGCGGGCCGCCAGATGGGACCTCGCGGCGGCGGTCGCCGTGCCCCCCGGCGCCAGGCTGCGCCACGCACTGGGTGCGGCCACGCAATGGATGAGATGGGGATTGGGGACGACCCGACGAAGTTGGATGGCAGCATCTACGGTGGGTGGACACGACGGCGGATCTCAACGCGGCTTCTCCTTCTATGGCAACGGCGCCTGCGGGCGCGACGGCGGGGAGGTGGATGCGGAAGCGGCGGCGGGGAGGCGGAAGCGGGAGCGACGGCGGGGAGGCGGACGCGGGAGCGGCGGAACCGTCATCCTTGGAGCAGCGCTGAGGAAGCAGAGATTGAGAAGAAGAGAGAAAAAAAGAAAAAGAAAATAAAATGACGTGGCATCCGACATATGAGACCCACTATGCCACGTAGGATAAAACCACCCAGGGAGGTGAATTGAAGTGAGAGAAGGAGTTGAGAGACCGCGGTTACCCGGTTTTGTAGTTGAAGGTGAAAATTGCGCTACCCCTAAAGTTGAAGGAGGTAAATTAGACTTTTCTCTTTTCTATACATAGATTTTTTTTTTGCGAATTACACAGTACAACTCAGACACTCACAACGACGCACACTCAATCCTATGAATATACATACGCAAACTCTATCTTTATGAGTATCTTCAAAGACTGAGCCGACAAATCCTCGAGATTGACGAAGTTACCACTGGCGTCTCGCTGTCGACCGGCCACGTCGCCTAGCACTGAAAGCTCAACGCCATTAAATCCTAAAAAATTCACTCCCACCGGAAGTCAAACTCAGAACCTGAGGTGCTCCTAAGGCTCTTGTAACTACTAGGCTACATACCCTTTCGCTTTCTATACACAGATCATTCTATGAAAGAAAAAGATTACTTTGAGATTAGTGCGGAAAAGGAATCTTACGACGTGCGCATGCTGCGGGCAGCTGTGGGAGCACAGCTGAGCCGGACACGTCGTGCGTTCCTACTGGTGCAGGTTGGGTGAGTTTGATTTTGAAACTTTAAATTTTTTTTCATATCATAAATCCGTTTTCGAATCCGTTTGAACCATCGTGTCATTTAGAATTAATGATACAAAATAAGATCTAATATGAATATTTTTTAAAATTTTCAAAATTTAAAATTTTTGTCAACATTTTCAATGTATAGTTTCAACATTTTGTTTCTGTGATGTCAACTTTTTTTGTTACTGGATTAACATTTTTTCAAAAGTTGACTTCATGTTCTAGAAACGTTAAAATAAGTTTACAAAAATGTTAACTTTTGTTTTAAAATGTTGATGATTAAGTTAGGCTAGGCTATTTAGATTTGTTGGACTATTAGGCCGATCTATAACTTGCTAACATTATATTGATCTGGCCATCTGGGTATTGGAGGCCCCTCCCGAGGTGGGCGAGCTCGCTCTGTTTTTAAAAAAAAAATTGTCCCGTATACGCTCTACTCGCTGAGGCGAGTAGGAATTTCGCATGCGCCCCCGTACTTCTACCCCCAAATCGATGCATTATTGGTGGACCCATAGACTTGACCTTTACCCCGTCGCCGACGGAACGCGTGAGGGTGCCGCTTTCCCCAGCACAAGTACTGGCAGCGATTGCTACTGCTCTGCTCACTGCATGTCGAAAGCTCTCACGCATATACGCTCACAGCCATCTCACTCTTTTTCGCCCTTCTATTAGGGACAGATCCATGGAGGTCGTGACGAGGCTCCTCCCAAAGCTTGCTGAGCTGCTCGTCGGTGAGTACAATCTGCAAAAGGAGGTGAAGGGAGGGATCAAGTTCCTCCAGGTTGAGCTCGAGCACATGAAGGCCGCGCTTGAGAAGATCTCAAACACACCAACAGACCAGCTTGACAAGCAGGACAAGATCTGGGCCAGAGATGTGAGAGAGCTGTCCTATGATATAGAGGACAAGGTCGACACATTCATGGTGCGATGCAAGGGCAGTAAGCCAGGCAAACAGCATGGTTTCAAGAAGGTCATTGATAGGAGCCTAGATCTGTTGATGCAGCCCAAGATTCGCCACAAGATTGCTACTGATATCAGAGACATCAAGAGCCGTGTTGAGGAGGTTGGCAAGCGGCGTGATAGGTACAAGCTTGCCAGTGTTCCCTCCAATCCTGTCTCAGCTACTATTGATCCTCGTTTGCTGGGTCAGTACAAGATGGCAACAGAGCTTGTTGGTATCGATGAGGCAAGGGATGAGTTGATCAGGATTCTGATCGAAGGGGATGATGTTTCCATGCAACAGGGCAAGATAATTTCTATTGTTGGATTTGGGGGGTTGGGAAAGACAACCCTTGCCAATGCAGTGTATGAAAAGATTAGTGCACAATTCGAATGCAGGGCTTTTGTTTCGGTGTCCCAAACTCCAGATATGAGGAAGCTATTAAAGCATATATTCTATGCGCTTGACAAAAGCATCAATGTTGAAACATTGGATGAGGGGCAGCTCATCAATGAACTCAGACAATTCCTTCATGAGAAAAGGTATGAAAGGGTCGTATAATAGCCATGAATTAGTTTATATAATGTTGTTACCATTTTCAATTTACAACCACAATTTTGTAATATTAGTCGGACCAGGACTAAAATTTTTTACTAGGAAATTATCTTTCATGTCTTTAGAAATAGCAGTACTAAGACACTTTTTTCTGAACTTATATTTTGAAATGGAGAATATGCTGACTTAATAGGCCGACAAGGTGGCATTGTACTATCTTAAATTGATGCATATTAACTAGTTCTTCAATTAGCATAACTCAGAAACCATTGTATATGATGCCCTAAAAAACCATTGTATAAGATAACCATGAATTCTTTGCAACTCTACGTGCAGATACTTCATTGTTGTTGATGATATTTGGGATATCTCGGTCTGGGAAACAATTAGATGTGCTTTGCCTCATAATAATAGCGGATACCGAATTATCGCAACAACCCGTAATGTCAAAGTCGCTGAACATGCTGGTGGTGCCTACAACATGAAACCTCTTTCTCCTCACAACTCCAGAATATTGTTGAACAACAGAGTATATGGCAATAACAATGCAGAAAAAAAACCTGATGAGCAGCTGGCTGAGATAAGTGACAAGATAATAAAGAAATGTGCTGGTGTGCCCTTAGCTATCATTACAATAGCTAGTCTGTTGGCTACAAAAAGGAGAAACAAAATGGACTGGTATGAGGTATACAATTCTATTGGTACTGGAATGGAGAATAGCCTAGATGTAGAGAACATGAGAAAGATTCTTTCATATAGCTATTATGATATGCCACCCCAGCTAAGAACTTGCTTATTGTATTTAAGTGTGCTTCCTGAAGATTGTGAAATTGAAAAAGATCGACTAATACGGTTATGGATAGCTGAAGGTTTTATCCAATATGAAGAAAAAAGGAAGAGCTTATTCGAAATTGGAGAGAGGTACTTCAATGAGCTCATAAACAGAAGTATGATCCAACCTGTGTATGATTTTTTTGGTACTTATATTGAATCTTGTCGTCTACATGATATGGTGCTTGATCTTGTCCGTTCTTTATCAAGTGAAGAAAACTTTGTTACTATATTGAGTGATACGGATCACACATCTGCACTGACAAAAGCTCGGAGGTTGTCTCTCCAAAACAGCGAGGCAGATCATGCTAGCACTTGGGGTACTAGGAGCATGCCACAAGTAAGATCACTAGTTGTCTTTTCATATGCTATTAATCAAATACCTGCACTTCAGAGCTTCAAAGTTTTGCGTGTATTGGATTTGGAAGGTTGTGATCTTTCACAAGGTTACAGTCTCAAATACTTGGGGAGTTTATTTCACTTGAGGTATCTGAACCTTAGCAGAACAGGGATTGATCAGCTCCCTAAAAATGTTGAGAACCTTCAATTTCTTGAAATATTGGACATACGAAGAAATAATATTTCTCACTTGCAGTTGAATATTGCTCAGTTTAAACATTTGTTGTGCCTATTGGTTGACGAAGAAACAATAGTGTCAAATGGGATCTGGAGCCTCAAGTCCTTAGAAGAGGTGTCATGGTTACGCATGGATGATGAGTTGATGGACCATATCGAAGAGCTGGGCCTCCTAACCGAGCTGAGGGTGCTGCGTATGAGCTTGCACACTGATAAATGGAACAACAAAATGGTGGAGTCCCTATCCAAGCTGCGGAAAATCCAGACCCTGTGTATCTATGATGGTGGTCAACGCAACGTCGGTGGATTGGACGCCTGGGTCGCCCCTGGTCATCTCCGCCGCTTGTATACGCAAGACGGCTGCTGGTTGTCAAGGCTACCGGCTTGGATGAATAATCCCTCGCATCTTGCGGACCTCTGCGAGCTATACATTGCCGTGAGGGAGCTTCAGGAGAAGGATCTCAACGTCCTCGGGAGGCTGCCGGCTCTCACCTATCTAAATCTGTTGGTGGACCATGGGAGTCTCAGAATCCGTGGGAGATTCGTCGTTGGTGCTGGTTCGTTCCCATGCCTGATATGGTGCGTGTTGAAGGGATTCGTAGTGCCCGTGGTATTTCAGCAAGGGGCGATGCCGAGGCTCACAAGCCTTGAATTCGATTTCCATGTACCGGAGGTGAGGGAAACTGCCGGCAGCGATGGTGGTTTCGAATTGGGCCTCCAGAACCTGCCGTCACTCCAGGAAGTCTATGTTGACTTCCAATCTGGAGGTGCCAGCGAGGAAGAGGTCGAGGAGGCGAAGGCTGCGGTGAGGAAGGCAGCTGAAATCCATCCCAATAAGCCCAAGCTTAAGATCTATTGAAAAAAAGGTGCGCTTACTCAGTCTGTTCTTCCTTGATTCTCCCATTTCCCCATTCTTCTAGCCTCAGTTTCCTCTTTGTTTGTTTCTTTCTCAGATTTTTTATAGTGAATCACGGACTGACGAAGATGATTTTTTATAGTGAATCATGGACTGGACGACTCGCCGCGGGCCACGTTCGGGGCCACCATCTCGGCGGCTCTGCTGTTCCGCTCGTCCTGCCGCAGCATGAGCACCATGGCGCCGGTGACCAGCAGGATCGCCGGCACGCCGCGCTGGCCTGAGTTCCGAGCAAACGCGGACTCGCGTAGCGCTTGTACCTGTGGTTCTTCGTCGGCGCGGTGTGGTTCCTGGCCCAGAAGCCGATGGCGCCGCAGCCGCGCTACGCGGCTCTGAAGCGGAGCAACCCGGACCTGACGCCGCGGCCGGGGGAGGAGGCGGCGGACGAGGACACGAAGCGGCTCTACTTCCTGGCAAAGTAAAAGTACAACGTTCCGACACGGCTGGGCTGTTCAAGAGTTTCGGAGCTGAGCGTAGCAAAACCGAGTTTTAGACTTGGGCGTAGCACAAGAGAGTTTCAGAGTTGAGTGTAGCACAACTTTAGGATGTGTCAGGATTGTAGACGGGGTTTAATTAAAGCAAGATTACCTCAATTTCTGCTGAAGTTTCCCAAGCTTTGATCAGTTGGTTAACTTGTTCTTTTACTTTGAAGTTACTGATTTTAATTTGTATGCTTATACATAAGGGATGAGCGATATCATAAAAGAGAGTTCTTGTTCATTTGAAGAAAAAAGCATTTGCTCACACTACAATGTAACACAAATTCGCTGCAATGGTGATCAGCGCTTGTACATGCAGATACCTTCGATGGTTCAGAGTTCGACATCGCCGCGTTATGCCACTCCACCACGGAGTGACACACATGCGTTCACTCATTTGTCCCCTCTCCACAGCACGGCGTCAGCGCTGCCGCATGTGGTTGGGTTCGGAGCGAATTGTCGCGGCAGCAGGGCAATCGAGACAGGGGAGGAGATCCCGAGCAGAGCAGGGAAGAACAGAGCAGTGCTCTGCACCTGCACTCATCGTAAAGCAGGGCAGCTGAGCTGCTGAGATGCAAGGAACTATACCTGCAGCTATTATGATTTGCCATGCCATCTATTGGTACTGGTATGGAGAATAGCCTAGATGTAGAAATTTTGAGAAAGATTTTGTCATATAGCTATTATGATATGCCATGCCATCTACGGACTTGTTTATTATATTTAAGTGGGTTTCCAGAAGATTTTAAAATTAAAAAAGATCCACACGGTTATGGATAGCTGAAGGTTTTATCCAATATGAAGAAAAAAGGAAGAACTTGTTTGAAATCAGAGAGAATTACTTCAATGGGCTCTTAAACAGACGCATGATCCAACCAGTGTATGATTTGGATGGTGTTGATATAGAATCTTGTCGGCTACATGATATGGTACTTGATCTTGTCCGTTGCTTATCAAGTGAAGAAAACTCTTTTACTGTATTGAGCGACACGGAACACACGTCTACACTGGCTACAGCTCGGAGGTTGTCTCTCCAAAACAGCATGGTAGATCATGCTAGCACTCAGGGTGCTAGGAGCATGGCACAAGTAAGGTCAGTTGTTGTGTTTTCACTTGGCATTAATCCAATACCTTCCCTTCAGAGCTTCAAAGTTTTTGCGTGTATTGGATTTAGAAGGTTGTGATCTAAGAAAAAAGGGTGACAGTCTCAAGTTCTTAGGAAGTTTGTTTCACTTGAGGTATCTAAGCTTAAGAGAAACATGGATTGATCAGCTCCCTAAAGATATAGCATGGAAATGTTAAAAAACTACCTAAAAACCAATTTAAAACTACAATCCGTCTTACAACAAATCCGTATAGAACATCCTAATGAGAGCTTTGGACATGGACACAACAGGGACAAATGATCTTCGATCCCCTGAAAATTCACCAGGTATGGCAGTTAATTCCTTCCTCCAAACAACATGGACAAATGGTCTTCTTGTTTTCCCCTTTCTTTTTCTACTTTCGAATTTCCTTTTCCCGTTCTTTATCCTTCTTTACAAGTTCATGCCATTCAGCGCTGCCAGGATCTGACAGTGGAGCTCCACATGCATGCGTGTTCGCCTGTGCTTGACATGCCATCATCCTCTCCCATGCATCAACGAGCCGTGACTTGAGTGATCACGACGCGCCGCCGCCGGCGATCTCCTCCACCATCCAAGCTGCCTCCGACATGCTGGGTCGGCACTCCGTCTCGGCGCTGGCGCACTGGACGCCGACCCGGAGCAACCGCACAGCGGCCTCGCCCCCACCGGCAGCGATGACAGGGTCGACGAGTTCCCGCTCGCCGCCCTCCGCCACGGCCGCCGACGACCAATGCACGACGTCGGTGCCGCCGCGCGCGGTGGTGAGGTACTGCGACGGGAACCTCCCCGTGACGAGCTCCAGGAGCACGACGCCGAGGCAGTACACGTCCGACCGCGGCGACACTACGCCGCGCGTGGTGCCCTCCGGCGACCGGAACGCAAACATGGCCTGCGGCGCCTGAGCAGGGTTCACAAGCGGGAAGAAGCCGTAGTCCACCAGCCGGGGCTCCAGGTTGGCGTTGAGGAGGATGTTGCCGGACTTGAGGTTCCCGTGCGGTGGAGGCGGCGGTGGCGCATCGAAGTCGGCGCCGTCCATGCTCACGAGCCGCCCCGCCGGGATCCCAAGTTTCTCGTGGAGGAACGCTATGCCTCGAGCAATGCCGACGGCAATCCTCAACCGCGCCGGCCAGTCCAGGACCAACCTGTTCGGACTCTGATCCCCTGCACATTTCGATCAGTTGATTAGTCGTACACTCGTACTCACATGATTAACAATTGAATAAAGGTGATTAGTTGCTTCATCATGTGTCATTACCATGAAGAACGTAGAGGAGGCTGCCGCGGGGCATGTACTCGGAGACAATGAGCTTCTCCTCCCTGCGATAATGGTATCCGATGGGCGGGAGCACGTTGGCATGGCAGAGCTCTCCGAGCACGAGCAAGTGCTGCTCGAACTCGACGCGGCCGACACGGTTCATGTCACGCATGCGCTTCACAGCGACGGTAACGCCGTTGCGCATGGCGGCCTTATATGCGGACCCGAGGCTGCCATTGCCGAGCACCTCGGCTGAGGCCTTCATCAGATCCGGCAGGCCGAACGGCGTGATGTCGTCACGCATGAGTACGAACTCGCCCATCCGTCGGCCACCGCTCTGAGAACCACCGCCGTGGCTGGACGACCCGCCGGGCACGTCAACGGCCACCATCTCGGCGGCGCGCGGCCTCCTCGGCGACATCATCGCCTTGCCGACGCCGGCACTGGCGCCGGCGCCAGGGTAGTCCCACGCCGCCGGCGCCCGGCTGTTCATCTCGTCCTGCCGCAACATCAGCACCATGGCGCCGGTGACCAGCAGGATCACGAGCAAGATGATGCCGATCACCACGAACACGCTGGTCTCCTCCTGGACGGCGCGGTAGTCTTCCGGTGTGGGCGGCGTCATCGGCGTCGGTGCGGGCATGATTGCAGCGCATGCGCCGGGGTCGCTCCCCGGCGCGCCACACAGGCCGGGGTTCCCGGCAAACGAGGACTCCTCGTAGCGGGACGAGACGCCGCGCGGGATCTCGCCGGAGAAGAGGTTATAGGACACATTGAACATGTGCAGCGACGCCGGGAGCAATTGCGGCACAGGCCCCTCGATCCTGTTGTGCTCGAGGTGGAGCTCGAGGAGACGCGGCGCGTCGGCGAGGGCGTCAGCCGGCAGCAGGCCGGAGAAGTTATTGTGGTCGAGGTAGAGCTTCTTGAGCCACCGCATGCTAGCGAACACCTCGCCGGGGACTGGGCCGGTGAAGGAGTTGTACGAGAGGTACAGAGCGCGCAGGCTGCGCGCCTCGACAAGGCTCGCCGGCAGCGGGCCGGAGAACGCGTTGTGCTTGAGGTTGACAGAGTGGAGACCCGGGAGCTTGGCGATGGCGGCGAAGTCGAACGTGCCGGAGAGGTTCATGCGCGCGAGCCGGAGGCCGGCGAGCGCGCCCTTGTAGCACTGCACGCCGGGCCACGGGTCGTTCTCGTCGCACGGCGACGACGCGGACGACGCCGACCATGCCTCTAGCATGCCGTTCGGGTCCGAGAACGACTCCTTGAGCCGCACCAGCGCTGCTGCGTCCGTGCCGGGCTCCGGAGCGCTGCCGCCTTCGTCATCCGCCGCGGCAGCGAAGGTGGGTAGGAGGAGGAGGAAGAGAGTGGAGAGCCGGAAGGCGAGGACGAGGGTGACCATGGCCGGTTCGGCGGTGGTCAGAGCCTTTTCCTCGAGCTTTCTTCCAGCTTTCCGTACGTCAATGGCGATTGATCCTCCCAAGGATCGCAGCGCCTCCACAGCTTTTTCTTGCGCTTCAGTGGTTGCGCAGGCAGTTTCGGGAGCCAAAAATAGGGGGCTCCAGCAGATGATCGATGGAAACGATGCAATTCAACAGTTTGAGCCAGCCACTGTTTTCACAACAGGTGTGCAGAGGGATTCAATGGCATGGAACAACAGTCTGAGCCAGCTCCCCTGTTCAACCACTGTTTCGTTTTTTCTCCTGGAAAAAAGTGAGGCAGGTAAAACCGGAGCAGGTACAGCAAATCGTCAGGACTAAAAATAGTCAGGGTGCAAAAATAAGCAAAGGTCTAAATTAGCAAAACCGATCAGCTTCAAGTTCATTGGTGCATGTATATAGCATGATTGGAATCAGAGCTACGTGAAGGCTGTTAAAAGTATAGCTTTCAGCCTGATAATTTCATCAATATAAAAGGAGAATGAAGAACTACAGATTTACCACTTCACATGGGTTAAAACGAGGCTATGGCAACATGTGGTACTGTTTAGGGGTTTTGCATACGCATTGCTCTGTAATAACAGCAATTAACTTTTGCAGCGAACAAAGCTAATCTTGAGTACCCTTATGTAACTCAATCTGTATGCTCCAGCACTAGTGTTTAAGGTATCATGAAATGAATATTTGCTCTCTAAAGGAACAAAAAGAAACACTGCAAGCACTATAGCCAATCTAAACTCAAGGTAAAAGAAGTAAACTACAAGAAACACTATCGAGAACCTTAGCACACAATTTACAACAATCACTCTGCCTTTGTCATATGTACACATCTGCGCTCATCCTGGGGGTTAAATTCAGTCTTAAACATTCTACTGTACATATTCATGCCTTGAAAATTTGAAGAGCTCGGCAATGAGTTCCAAGGGGAGTCCCATCGTATCTGGTATTCGAAAGTAGATGAAAGGTAGAGCAATGCAGCAGACCAAGGCATAGACCCCGCATGCTCCACCAAGCCCAATTGTACTGAGCATGACTGGGAAGCAATATGCTGAAAGCAGCCCCCCAAACCAGAAGGCCAGCGAACAAAAGCTTGCACAGGTTGCCCGGGCCCTTGTTGGAAACATTTCAGAACAGAGAATGTTGGGTATTGGTCCCAAACCAATGACATATGAGCAGAAGCAAATAGTTAGTGTGAGGTGGAAGAGGATGGCATGCTCCAGTGATCCCATCTTCACCACACTGGTCAAGGACATAATGCTGAATGCTAATATTAGGATCGGAGTGGTGAACAGCAGAAGAGCCCTGCATAAATGTAGAAATGTCTTAGCTTGAGGGTTTTCTTATGAGTGTACATCAATACTTGTTATCTTAACCAATAAAAAGTGTATCCTTTCAAAATCGTGATCACCACATAAGAAACATGTAGTTGGATAGGTTTGCAACATGAGACACTGGTACACTTTGACAAGAATATGTAAGATGCCAAGTGCAAAATGAATCTCAGAAGCAAAGGTAGGAATCACGAGTTGGCAAATTTAGATAACTACTGGAACTCAGACAACACAAAACAAATAGCGAGGCATCACCAGCTGATGTCACCGAATAGACCCTTTCTTATAGTCCTTTTGAACGTGTTTCTTCCAACTGTAAATTAAGTGCTTGTTTGAATGTTGATAATATTGTGTAGTTTACCTTCTTCCGCAGACATCCATCAGCAGCATTGCAGCAGTGATACAAGGAAGCATCAGCAAAGCATTAAGGGTGCTTATGAGGATTGATGTTGAATGCTGAGAGAGTCCAATGTCTGTAAACAAACTAGCCACTCCAACCTGTTCAAGTAATTCAGGAGTGTAGCGGAGAAGGACAGTGATTCCTGCAGACTATGTTTTTAAAAAGAGCAAACAGGAAACAAGCAAATAGAAACTGTCAGTATAATAAGCATTATGGCTGCCATTAGAGAAAAACTGTGAACCGAACCCAGTGCTGAACTGCACAAAAAGAACTACTGGTGACATATCATCATACCTGCTGAAGAGTTTGAATTAGCATGCCATAACACAAAGCATGCCTCACTCCTGGTAGAAGAAGCACTCGCCATTTAAACTTCATATCAGCTGTTTCAGATAGCCGCATAATTTGAGGTCTGAATGGGTGGCGCCCAGTGTTTTGCATATAATGATGTGCAGGCTGGTGAGGCAATGTTGTTGCATGGATTTCTTCTTCTTCTTCAATATCATAATCATGTAAAGAAGCCATAAACTCCTGTGCAAGGGCTGGTGTACCATGCCTCCTTAAATATGAAGAGCTCCCTTCAGAAGTAAAAGATGTATTTATATCATTTACTCCCACATTTGGTCCCTGGGAGAGCAGAGAAGCTCGCAAAACATCTCCATTATTAACTTCTCCGCCAGAATAAGCCTCCCTAGTCTGTTGTTCACTATCGTCATCCCTGTGCTCATTCACTTGTTCATGTTCCGCAAAAGAAAAGTTGTTCAAAACTGGGAAGAAACTATTCCGCCTACTCCCTGCTTCGGACATACTCTCGTGAATGCTTCCAAGAAGATCAACAAGTGGATCTGAAAGGTGCCAATAAAAAGTACTATGGGGCAAAATCTGGCTGGCGCTGGTTCCAGTGAAACTTTGACCCCGACCAACGTCCGTGTCTGATATAATGTCTATACCTTCCACAATAAGAGCTATTTCTCCTGCAAGTCTATGTGATGTCATGATACACTTAAGCTTCTTTAGACTGACAAAATTAGAAATGCAAAAATAATGGTTCATTATATTTACCAAAACATGTTATAAATACATCATGTGTAAACAGGCCACTCTCAACCCCCATTTGTATATTGAGATCAGTACTATGCTAAATTGTTTTCCACAGAGAGTCATTACATAAACCACATTATCCAGCTGCCATATCTGTTATAATGTGGGTACATAATTGTCAAGTACATGTTATGGGTACAAATTTTGAGGGGAAGATTCCAGGATGTTACCAAGAAGTATTGGACTAATTTCGTGTTCAACTCCTTTCCATATACATAAAGTTATGAGATAGACTACTAGTCAATTATGTAGCCATATGGAGGCTTTCTTTTAATGTAAGTGACTGAACTGCCATTTCCAAAGGCATAAAAAGGAATATGCATCTTCCCCTCTCATTGTCTAGGCTACACGAACACCAAACAAGGAAAGAGGTGGATATACTAGCACAATAAGGTCCATGATGCATTAGCCGCCACTAAAACTTTCCATATTCCACAATTAGACCCATGAAAATAATAATATTACAAAAAACTGCAAAGGTAAGTCATGCTGTCAGAAAATAGTTAAAACTATACCTTTCTATAGGCCAAAACCATGTCTATTAATTATTAATTTCCATACTAGTTCAAAAATAACCATCTTATGATATAACAGTAATATGTGAATAAATTTGGAAGCAACTGGCAACATCCTCACCTGATACATCATGCTTCCCTCTAAGCCACTGCAGAGAAACTCTAGCCTCACTAATCTTGCCATCACTTGCAAGCCACCTAGGTGATTCTGGCAAGTAGAACACTAACAATGCAAAGTAGACGACGGAGGGAGCAACGATGGCACCAATCATTATTCTCCAATTGGGCAAAGACATTAGTGTGAACCAAAATATAAGGCAATAGGAGAAGATAGTTCCTATGAAGAACATGAACTGCGGCATAGTTCCCAATGATCCCCTCATGTTTTGAGGAGATGTTTCAGATATGTAAATTGGGACACCGGTGAAAACCAAACCACTCCCGGATCCTATAATTAGCCTAGCTAGAAGTAGAATATAGATGTTAGGAGACCATAGCATCAGGATTCCGCCAAAAAACAATAGCACAGATGAATGAACCAGTACAGCACGTCTGCCGAGCCAATCTAATAGTGATCCAGAGAATATTGTTATCATAATAGCCCCAAATGCTGAAACTGCTATAGTTATACTGTTGATAGAAGGTCCATTCACAAGTTCAAATTCCTTCTTCATATGAAGATTGGCCTCTGTCCAATAATATAAATCATCATTAATCGAGTTTTCTGATTGAGGTAGTATATGCAATTACGAATCAATAGCAGCAATAAAAAGGGTACCTAATAATGCTGCAAAATCCCATCCAAGTAGTGTGTAACCAATAGAAACAACAACTGCAGAAAACACTGTTGACTTCATTTAATCAGGTACTATAGCCCTGCTGCAAATAATTTGTGCGCCTGAAAAATATGAATACTTGTGAGGAACACTTGCTGAAGAAAAAAGAATCTGATCAAATTTCTTTTTTTCTTTCGGAAACCAAACAAATTTCTCCTTCCAGAATTATTAGATTTACGGTTATATGCATTAAACTCAATGTCTGTCATATAAAACAGTTATATATTGCAACAACTGAAACTCTCTTATTTGTTGTAAAATTATAGGGATTAATTAACGCATTAGTTGTGTCATAAATTCATGCGCCTTCCCATGCTTCATTTGCTATTTGTAGGAAGTACTTCTGCAGTGATCCAGCATCCAAACAAACTGCAGCTGTCAAATATGGGCATATGGCTAGATGGTTGGGTTATTGAAAGAAACAAGTCATCAAGCATTGGTTTGCTGGCATAACCTGCTACAATAATGAACTGATATTAATCTTTCAGCTCTGATTTTTCTGACAACTGGCTAAGGAAACTGTTGTGATAATAGTTGCATATCAAGGTTTGTAGATTCCTCCCACATCCATCTAATAGAGAAGTTTTCTTACGCCTCGCCTACAAAACTAGCTGCTACTATCCTACATCTTAACCTGTGACCCACCTCGCCACGCCACCCACCTCCTCTTCCCTGCTACCATCCACATTTCCCATTTCTCTCTTTGGTCCCAGTGGCGCTGGACCACCAGATCACAGCCCACACCAAACTAGGACATCTCGATCCACTACCGACTATGCTCATTAAACCCCGCAGGCAGGCAGCACCATGCCAGTGCCCCCACATTAGGTTTTTCCCTTCTTCCTTTGTCACTCTATAGCCAGGGCTTCTCGCTGGTGAACTTAACATCTAACTCTGTCACAGTACCACTGGATAGACCTTCATCGTCACCAGAGATGAAGCCAGAGCACAGGCCCCAAATCAGATCTAGCGATTAGAGATCTAAACATTCTCAACCCCCAAAAATACACCCAATACTACCGTTTTGATCTCAATAAGCCCCATTAATTGCAGGTAAGTATTGAGAACTGCAACTGCAAACATTCCAGTTTTTACACTAGCTCGAAAGGTCCCGGGACTGCAACAAAGACAGCGAGGAAATGAACAGCTCCAGAGAGGGAAGGTTCGCATGCAAATTCTTTCTACAACTATTACTTACCTTAAAAGGTTATTGGCACAACCATTGCCAAAATGTTAGCCCTGGTTATGAATCAATCACAAGCATATCGAAACAAGGTGGATCTGTACATTGCTTCGTTTTTCCGTTACTGTTTACCCATTCTCAAATGTTAACTTCACAAAGCACAAAGTCCACTATAGTTATGATGACACAAACAATCAATAAAAATGCTGTTGAACTAACTGACCAGCAGGGCACGCAAAAATGCATCAAAGGGTAACAATGGGAGGATAGCCTGCAGGTATGATTAAAAAAACACTTCGTTGCAAACTCTTGTACTAAATGGTACGAGAAATACATTTTTTTTCTGCCAAGCAAAAGACAAGACTCATAAGGATTCTTGGAATTAGTTGAACCTTTCTATTTATGGAAGCATGGGACACTTCTATAACAGTCAAAACGGTTGACATTGACCCCCTTGTGGAGACATATCTTTCCAATAATATACAAAAGCCACTGCGTAACTAAGTAGTATTCCATTTATACTGTGTTCAACATCGGCTAACAAAATCTTATGTTGCCAGTTGTAGTTTGAATAGTTTCCATGAGTGTTGCCCATAATAGAAGCTCCGAACTAGCTCCCATCTCTGGCTGACTATATATGCCCAATCTTCGAACCAACCAAGTCAACAAGATAATTCCTTTTATAAAACTAAATATCCCGCCAAAAATGCAGCAAAAGGAACACTACAAACAAAATGTCCGAAAATGTTCAAGAAACCTAATCCAAGCCATACAACTATAATCAGCGGCTTGGCTTATTTCACATGAACTCCTGATTACAATGCACAACATGTTATTCTTAATCTCGACTAACTATCTCGCTAGACAAATCATGTATCCGAGGGAGATTCTGTAGTTTCACCCTATTTACCATCAATGTCAGCTGAAACACACAGCTCGACATAAAGAAAGTCACGAATGTACAGTCCAGGATGCGGGTAGGGAACCATCCCAACCGAAGCAACCACCCACCCCTAAAGGCAAACCAATTACACCAGAATGGACAGGCAGCCTAAAAAATCAACTAACCAATTCATGATTGGGCCTTCTTCTATTCCCGAATCTACAATACTAATCCAGGATAGTACTTCTCCGAAACACCTGCCCATCGACCATGTAAAAGCTCATCCAAAACAAAGGAAGACTAGTGTGCGGACAGCCAGCCTCAAAACTCATGTACATTTGCTACCCCACTATTTCCCTGACCACAGTACCGATCCATCCCCTCACGTATATTGTCAATAAGCTAATCACGAAATGAAAAACAAATCGAATTTTGTACCGCGGATAGATTATCTTATCTATCTACCGAACACACCAGGCAGTATCGCGGGGACTAGCAAGAACAGGAACCCCTCAACCCCCTCCCGCTGGCTCCCAAGCCTCGGTGAGAAATCCCCTCCGTCACGCGCCCACAGTCCCGCGAAGGATTGGCCCGGGCTTCCGTAATAATCCCCAACCAAAATGACGGACGCGAGAAAGAAGAGAGGCGAAATCCTCACCGGCGAGCGCGCGGGCCAGTTGACTCGGGGAAGGAGACAGCGGCGGGCGCGAACTGGGCCGGAGGAGGAGGTGGACAGACCCGGGCGGCGGCGGCGACCGGCCGTCCCGGGGGAGGAGCGGGGAGCGGAGGACTTGGCCCGCGACGGCGGAGCAGCAGCTGGGAATGATGATGACGATGGATGATTAGATTAGCTGAGAGAGAGAAGTGAGATGGCATTAGCGAGGCGAAACTGCACGGCGGCCGGAGCGGTCAGATCTGCTGGACTGCGTCTGGGCCGTCCGTTTTTGGATCGACGGGCTGATTTGGTGATGGAGGAGATGCATAGTGGTCTACGCGTACGAGGCTGGAATTTATTTTCTTCCCTAGAAAGAATAAGAAAAAGGATGTTAATATCGAGAGTCCCCACCCAACTCTACCAATTAATATCGAGAGGCCCCACCCAACTCTACCAATCAAGCAAGCGCTCCATATGACAGGTGGAGAGGAATGTAATTGGCGGGAACGGGATACTGGACGGTCACTGCATCTTATTCAGCCTTCAAAACAAACACCTACAAAAGGATATTTCTATTCCATCTCCCTTTATCCTTCTAACTAAACAAGAATTGGTCGATTGAAATACCAGTTAGCCGGTAAATACCCTGATCAAAATTGTCAAGGTTGGAGGCCATCCTACTAAATATATGTTCGATAAGCGACCTAATTAGGATCTAACGCGACTGCAAAAATTAGAAACCACAAGTCCTTGAAAAAAAAATTCTTTCAATCTCTTAATTTGTTGGTCTACGAACAGATTCCAATATCCCCCATGACCGAACCAACAAACAAACACTCAACAAATAAATGGTGGTACGATGAACCGTTCCTTTTGATTGCAATAGCATGCCAACACGGTAGCATCTAGTACGCACACGAAAGGACAATAATGCGGCTGGGATCAATCATTTGCAGCAGATCACCATCGATGGGATGACAACAGGATTGACACGTGGACGTAGCTCGTGTGAAGGGCATGAGGCGCAAGGCACGACATGAAGGCGACTGCGATGGATAGGTTACGCAAAAGAACAGATCGATCGAGGTCAGCGTAGGGCCACAAGCTCTGCGTCCGGAATTACCGAATTAGCATGTGTGATCCATCTGCTCCTCCTCGAACTCTAAGAATTCCGTAGTTCTTTTCTATTTACATGTCATAGATTCATTTCCCAGTCAAAACTCAAAGATTCATTTCAGGAACGAACGCACGTCCTCGGCTTTATTGATGCTGTTATTACAACGACATCACCCATTCTTAATTAGCTGCGTACTTATGCCGCATCATACATACATGCGTCGAGCATGTATGCACGAGCAGCAGCTGTGCCTGCAGGCTGAAGTGTGCAGCCTGCAGCCAGCCTAGCTAATAGCTTAATTAGCGGCAGCGCGGCATGGGCAGGCCGCAGACGGCGAAGAGCCGCGCCGCGTTGGGGCTGCGGACGTAGCTCCCGTAGTTGGGGCTGCGCGCGTACCCGCACAGGCACGCCGCCTGCCCACGCAGCGCCGCGCAGCACGCCCCCGGCACCGCGCCCCCGAACAGCGCCGGCCCCGCGCACGGCGTCAGCTGCGTCGGGTTGCACGACACGGCCGCCGCATCCGCCGTCGTCGCCGCCGCGGCAACCAGGATGAGGAGGGCGGCGCACACCGGCGCCATGGACGACGGCTTCATCGTCGACGCTCGATCGATCGATCTCTTTCGGTCTGCACTGGTGATGAGGTTTATCTCAACGTGCGTGCGTGGGTGTGTGAGTGAGTGAGTGACCGAGCGCGGCGGACGGGCGTGTGCGCGATGCTGCATTTGTAGTGGCCGTGTGGCTGCTGGGCGCGCGGAGGCGCCGTGCGCGCGACACAAGGGCATGCCATGCGGCGGCGCGCGGGCTGATCTAGCTTGGTGAGCTACTGAGGGCATCCATGCACGCCGGGTACGTGGCGAGTATGACGGCATACGACGTGCTCCCGGGAGAGCTAGCTAAACGATACCGTCGGCACGTACGGCAGATGATCCAGCGCTGCGTGCGTGATGAGCGTTTCAACAACAGCGGCGACGGCCGGCGGCATGTACGCATTGTTAGGTCAGCGTTGCGAGCGAATTGAATTGGTCTTGTTGGTAGCTTAGATTGATCATATCGAACTCGATCTGGACTCTGGTGCTACTGGCAGCAACTCTTTTACTTCAAAATCTCCAACTCTAGCTACCTGGCGAGTACTACTGATGTACTTAGTTTTAGCATGCGCCTTGAGCATTCCACTCGTCCTAGCTACATATATACCTCACCTCATTTTTTGTGTTTAGCTTACCCAGAAGTAAAGAAGCACAATCTTTGTTTCCCTTACCTAGAAGTAAAGAAGCACAAGCACATCATAGGTGTTGACGCATAAACACCCCGTCCTCCTTCTGTTGAAGCCAGATCCTTTAGGTTTCAGAAATCAGATACTCATCAAGAGTTTAAAAAGAAAAAAAGAAATCGTCCTTGAGTTTCGTCGTAGGAGGGGCAACTATCACACTTGCTTGTTGATGAAGGATTATTAGGTTATGAACAAACAAACAACAAATATTTTTCGAGCAAACTAGCCAGAAGATGTTGTTGCTGGCTCGATCGGGAGGGATCTTATAAGGATATTGTCAGCGTCGCCAGAGGCATCACACTTCTAGCGGAGATTCGAGGATGACTAAGGTTAGAAAAATAGGGCAAAGGAATAAGAATATCATACAATCTAGCAGAGTAGCTTTGATTCATGTTGTGCTAATCAGCTTTCAGCCTTTCACCCCTTCAAAATTATTCATGAGGACGTGTATCGGTCTTTCTTGTTTAATTAAGGTCAGAATCGCTCAAATAGAAAAAAAAAAGTTCAAAGATGGATGCTAGCTAGAAGTAATAAGGTGCTTTTAGCTTCTGGCTTTTTACAAGCATTGATCTGACTTTTGAATCTTCCACTAACTAGGGCTGGGACTTCGGTTAATTCGGTTTAATCGGTTTGGTTAATTCGGTTGGAAGCTAATTCGGTTACGAAGAAATGGCAGCCGAAATTGCATCAAGAAAATCAATAACCGACGATTTCGGTTGCGGTTAATTCGCTCGGTTGTCGGTTAATCCTCAAATAAACCGAAGTTCCAAATCGAAGAACAAAAATCTCAGATCGAACTTGAAGAAGAAGGGGAAGGGGAGGGGCGGCGGCGCCACCGACCATCGCACGGCGCACGAGCGAGGGGAGGGGCGGCGGCGCGCGAGCGAGGGGAGAACTGGCGGCGATGCCGCTTCGCCGCGCGAGGATGCCCAGGAGAGACGGGCTCCGGCAGGCGAGGGGAAGGGGGAGGGACGGCGGCGCGCAAGGGATGGGGGGGGGGGGGGGCGCGAGGGGAGTGACGGGTGGCTCAGGGGAAGGTCGGGAGGAGGACGAAAGAGTTGTGGGTTTGTGGGCTTTAGGGTTTAGATGCTTATATGGGCCGATTGAGATGAGAATTACGGTATGGGCTGCTCTTTATTGGGCTGTACTAGTTAGATTGAGCCCATATTTCGGTTTATTCGGTTGTTCGGTTACACAAGGTGAAAACCGAATTTTATTCAGTTACCGCAATTAGCAAATATTGAAACCGATTTTTAACGGTTAACTGAAATTCTCTGAAACTTTAGGTTTTTCGGTTCGGTTAATTCGGTTAATCGCTTTTTTGGTTATCCAGTCCCAGCCCTACCACTAACCAACTCGTAAAAGTGGCGAAAAGCTAAAACATGCTTCAACATGAAAAAAAAAGTCACGAATGTTACATTCCTTGGTGTTTTTTTTGGTTCTTGTGCTTCATTACTTCTCTACTATGAACACAAGCCACGGAGAAGAAATGCTCACATAGTTATTTGGGTCAGCCTCGGCTCAAGCAACTACAAATCTTAATAGATGATTTAAGACCAAAGGGGTTCCTAACCCGCCCCCCCCCCCCCCCCCCCCCCAAAAAAAAACAAAAAAATCAAATCTCTTGATGACACACGGATAAATATGCTTTTTATGCGTAAAACACTAAGAAATCAGTTACTTTTGCACTAATAAAACTCTAATTTATGATTATTACCTAACCAGCCCCTCCTAGTATGGAGTTCAAGCTCCGTCACCGAATCCATGGATCCTCAATTCCTCATGCACGTTTTAGACTTCGGTTTGGCCGGTCGCATTTGGACGAACGCAAGCAAAGCAAGTGAATCCGTGAATTCTGCTGGAACGGTCGTGCAGCACAGGGTGCACGAGCTTCACTCGGACAGCACGCACCAAATATTCTGTCTTGTGTTTGTCTGTTGCTGACCTCGTCCAGATTAGGCGCCGCAATGATTCGTACGATCAGAGTGACGGGTGACCTAATTATCTAACTCGGGTGATCAGAGTGCCTTTTTTGTTTTTGGATAAAAAGGGGTCAGAGTGTTGAATTGTCCGCGGGCAAAGACATTTTGGGAGGGAGAAACTCGTGCATACTATTATGTGCGGTTTTGAATTGAAATCATGACCTCTTGTTTTTCTCTTGAAATAAGCATGAAGTGCTTTGCTCAAACATATACTACCTCGTAGACTATAATAATTTCCGATAGCTTTTTAATCAGGTAAAGGCAGTACAAAGTCGTGCTCGTCATTTGTCAATATCACAAAGTGAATGGAGTTCCACAAAATGTTATAGAGTTGAATAGTAAAGTAAATTTTCAGTAGTATTGATGAAAATACATAATACTCATATCTTATCTTACGAGAATTCACATATCTATCTTTGTATCAGTAAATTTTGTGGATTTATGTAGAATTAAGGTTACTTCATCATATAACGGCCTTGTGCTTTCAGTGGGAGGTGACGTCCCCGTGACAGCAAGGCATCTATGGTGACTTTGTGAATCTCAAAATCAGCATACCTAGTTTTTTGAAGACGCTCATAGAGATATGATTGAGTTGTGTGCGTGTGTTCATAGGAGGTGAATATTGGTCGTGTGTTAAAAAAATAAAGGATTGCTTCATCATATACAAGAAACTTGTCGCAAAAAAAAAATTGTATACAAGAAAAGAAAAGATTATGTCCTCGCAAAAAAAAAAGAAAAGAAAAGATTATGATACAACGCAAGCAAGTTCCACGCTCCAGAAAAAAATGCAGTGGCAGGTTGATGATATCATATTGTTGACATATTTGATGTTTAGTTGGTGTGTGCACCACCGCGGTGCTAGTTTCGCCGTATCATATTCTGTTCATCCGTTATCATAGTACTTAGTACTAGTATGCATTATCTTAGAAAAATACTGCTAAGTACATGCAAATCAGCATGCATCATCCTTCGATTTGTTGTGCACCTGCGCGACACATCCGACCGCAGGAGCAGCCACACCAAGTCTGACAAGCACCAGATCCTCCTGCCGCACTGTCGTCCAGTCCTATCCATTCCAGGCACTCTGCTCCCAACACCCCGTCCACGTACACCGACACCGCCACCATACGACTACTGCCGTATGGGCCACGCAACCAAGCCCCACTCACGACCTCCCTCGCCGCCACGTCACCGACGGTGCACCAACACCGATCCTTTCCGTCCCGCCCGAGTGCGACCCGTGCTCCCCGAACTCCAGCTTCGCACTCCACCCCTGATCTTTCGTCACAACCACGAACACCTCCTCGTCCTCCAATAACAAGACACTGACACAATGAATCTTCTTGGAAATCATCTAAAATATGAGGGCTAAATGGAAAAATCTCCGCGTCCACGAAAATATCCTTCGTCTCCGGCTCGCCCCCCGCACCGCACCACCCCGCGCCGCACCTCCTCTTCTTCTTCTTCCCCCTCGGCTTCGAGGGTTTTTTTCATTTTCTTTTTTCTTTTCTTTTCTTTCTTTTTTTTCTTTCCGTTTTTCCCTTTCATCGTTGGGGCTCGTTCCCCGACCAAACCTAATAATCGGCGAGGGGCGGGCCGGGCGATCGGCGCCGGCATGCAGCCGCAGCAGCAGCAGCAGAGGATGAAGCAGGCGGCGGCGGCCGCCGCCGCGCAGCAGCAGCAGCAGCTGATGCAGCAGGCGCTGCTCATGCAGCAGGCCGCGGCGCAGCAGCCGCCCATGTTCCCCGGGCACCCGCACCCCGGCCTCCTCGCCGCGCCGCAGGTGGGATTCCTCACCCCGCGCTTTTCTCATCTTTGTTTTTATTTTTATTCTTTTGTTCCCTAAACGATCGATTGATGTCGTCGGCGCTGGATTGGCGGGGTTTGGAGGTCGATTCACGGTGGGATTTGGAGAGTTACCGCCCGCGAGGTGTTGGTTCGGATGCAGGGTGTTCGTGATTGGGTTCGTTGGGTTGGGTTTTTTCCTAGTGGAATTATGGGGATTTGGTGTTCTACCGTTGAAATTCGTCAATTTCGCTGCCATGTCTCAGGACTTTTGGGATTATTGTCGTCGGTGCGTGTCCGTAGGCCAAAAATATATTAGGTTTTTGTTAAATTTGAGATCTTTTTATATTAGTGTGATGAAGTGATTGTTGTGATGTCATGAGTGCCATTAAGTGACGCAAACAAAGGCAATGGAGGCCGCTTTGAGGCTTTGTGGAAGCTAAAAATGCTATCTTCTGCAGTGGCGCACATTGGGTGGTTTTAGTGTAGTTATATACTTTTATGTGCTACGGAAAGGGGTGTTAGCGGCGATGGACATGTTTTATGCTTTCAATATTAATTTTGATGCACACATTTGTAGATGAAAGTGTGAAAGAGTTTAAAGGTTGGCTTAATTGGTTGCTTGATCAGTCATCAGTTAGGATGGACGCTTGCTTGATATTCGGTCATAACAAAGTGCAAATAAACTGATCATACATATCAATGTACCCTAATTGTGTGAAGTTCTATTGCATTGGTAGTTCAGTCTTAATTATTCTGGTCTGTTGGTTTCATTCATGGAGTCATGCTAAACTCAAGGAATGGTCCATAGTAGTCACAAGTGACCATTGATCTGGAAAATCCTCCGATGAAAAGGATACAGTGGATTTTTCTGTTTTTGTGCTTTATTAGTTTGTTCTTGTAATTTTCAACTTTTTGCTTAGTTCCATATGCCTTCAATATTTATACAACACTAAGGACTAAGGAGAACTGTGTTCTAAAATCAGATCATTATCTGTGCTGACTGCTGATGTAGACCTTTTGCTTACACGTGTATATTTTTGCAGATAGAGCCCGTTGTTAGTGGAAACCTTCCTCCTGGGTTTGATTCAAGTACATGCCGCAGCGTGTAAGTGCTGGAGATAATCGCCTTATATTATCTGTCCTAGGGACTCTGTAGTGTAAAACATTGTTTTTTTTCCCTAAAGAACCAGCTCTGTTTCCACATTTTTATCAAATGGTCGAAATGGAACATTGTCTTTATACAAAATGTGCTGCATCTTATGGTGCAGATCAAGTTCCCTCTTTATTCTTCAAACCTGTAACTCAGTGTTGACTTATCCTACATTTTTCTTTTCTTTGCACATTGGTCATGTTCTGAATAGGTATGTTGGCAATATCCAACTTCAAGTGACAGAGACACTACTGCATGAGGTCTTCCAAAATATTGGTCCAGTAGAAGGGTGCAAGCTCATCAGAAAAGAAAAGGTGTTTTTTTGTTCTCTCTCCCAAAATAAATGACTTGAGATAGTGTGTGTCACCCCCAAGGCCCCAACACACTCGCATACCACAACAAGGGAAAAAAAAAAGTCTTACCGCTCTTTGTCATGGTTTTGCCGTTGAGATTTGTTTTGACGAATGAGTTACTTGGCTTAAAGGTTTCTGTACTTATTTAAAACATTTCAGTGATTTAGGTACTCGTAAATACACGAACTTATCATATGTCCATGCTGCACATTATATTTGTTAAAATCACTAGAATGATCATAATAAATGTCCTAATCACTTATATTTAATTTAAATCAAGTATAGAGGAATATAGTGGTAAGTAGCTCTAAAGAATATTATTAGGATGTATTTGTCCAGTACCTTGTATCAGCAATGCAAGCCAAAAAAAGAAAAAGAAAAAATATTGGGTGCAGTCTGAAAACAATTGAACTTTGGAGCATGGGATAGGGACTTTCCCCTTATTTTTATTAGTTATATTGGATGATATATTTTCATTACTCTAGGCTTGTTTAATATTCCGTTAGTTAACTGCAATCAGTGCAGGTTTGTGCCAATTTTCTTTTATAGAAAAAGCGCACATGAACCGTGCTTGTGTCCCTAACTTATTTAGCTAGGTTGCACGTGAGTCTGTTTGCCAGCTGAATTTTGGGGAAGTTTATTCAAATGCTCATGGGCAAATTAGGTCTTGAAAAAACTTATCGAGTGCAATGATACGGATCGGTGAAGGTGAGATGGAACTGAAACTTATTAGTTATTATTGGTTTGACACTCTGACTTGTGGCAGGCCGTGATGTGCACTTTCTCAACGGTCTGAATCATCCTGATTTAGTATCATTTCAAATGTGTATTAGGATGTTTAATGTGCATATCAGTTAGAACTAGTCCATTTTTTATGTAGCCATCTTTTGGTTTGGATTGACATGATAGTCAGTGGATTAGATACTTGGATAAATGCCATATTTAGGTGCAGGTAGATAGGGAAGCTTTCATCGAATGTTATATGTGCTTATTGATAAATTGCTATTGAAGTTGACTAAAATTATAAGGACAAATAAGGTCTTGTTAGGTTTGCACTCTTCGTTATCACTTTCCTTTTCCGCCCACTTTCATGAAGTTGTGGATGTTGCATTTCATCTGTTCAAATTTTCAATAACTTTTGCAACAGGTTGTTTACTCTTTCCCTTTTTAATGTTGCAGTCTTCCTTTGGGTTTGTGGACTACTATGACCGCAGGTCTGCAGCACTTGCAATAGTATCTCTCAATGGCAGACAACTGTAGGTGTTTTTTTTTTTTAAATTTTGTTCAAGATATTTGTATGAATACTGTCCTGCTTTTGGTGCCAAGAATTCTAATGAGTAACGATCCTCGAAAAACAGGTTTGGTCAGCCAATAAAAGTCAATTGGGCATATACAAGTACTCAGAGGGAGGATACATCAGGTTTGGAACTGAAAGATGGTTTAAATAGAAATCGTAAATGTGAAATTTCTGAATTTCTTTTAAGCATTGACAATGATCTTCATCCTTGCAGCTCATTTTAATATTTTTGTTGGGGATCTATGCCCCGAGGTCACTGATGCTGCTTTGTTTGCTTTTTTCTCTGGATACTCCACCTGCTCGTAAGCATTTCTTGTTCTTATTTCCCTCCATCTTTTTCTTAATCAGCCCTGACATTATTTCGGACTTGTGTGCCAGTATGCAGTACTTAGATTTCTATCTTACCAGTTTAGTTGGTAACTTTTGCAGAGATGCGAGGGTTATGTGGGACCAGAAAACGGGACGATCCAGAGGGTTTGGTTTTGTTTCTTTCAGGAATCAGCAGGTACTGTCACGATTAGCATTTGAACCCTATATACGACCTTGCTCTTTGAACTTCTGTTTCATCTTACCTCGTCATTATTCATTTACAGGATGCCCAAAATGCGATAAATGACTTGAATGGTGTGTTATCTCTTTCCTTGTTTCTAGTTACGTTTCAGTTAGGAGATCTGGCTAATCAATTGTCATGTCTGTTTATTTTTCTTATGTGCAGGAAAGTGGCTTGGCAACCGCCAAATTCGTTGCAATTGGGCGACGAAAAGTGCCAATGCAGGTGAAGAGAAACAAAATGTGGACTCCAAGGTTGACCCCACAAATAGCTCGTCAGGTGAAAATATATAAACTCTATCCTCTTGTACTTCTTGTTTTTTTGCAAGTTCATATATGATGCAATTTGTGTAACAACGAACTCATTAGAGCTATTCAGCTCAGTTTTCATGTATTTTAATTTATGGTGCTCTTTATGTTTTGAATTTCGTTGTCACGGATAACTTTAGAACAAGTCCTGGTAAGGGTTCACCTACTATATGTAGAATATGGGGTTTGGGGGCGTGAATCATGATCCTTTGCCTTCCTTGACAAGGGATAGGTAGCTATGGCTAATTCTGTATCACAGTTTTATGCCTTCAGAAACTACTGACCAACAATGCCTTTATTTTTTTTTGGGGGTTGTGCAGAAGCTGGTAAAGAGAACGGAAGTGAAGATGGTCCTGAAAACAATCCACAGTTTACCACTGTTTATGTTGGCAATCTTCCTCATGAGGTAATTCCCTTGTTTATGTTGATTATGCATGTTATGTATTGTTTGTTTTTCTCTTTGCTCTCTGTCAATATCTTCAATATTTCATGATTACCAGGCCAACAGCAATGATGTGCACCGGTTCTTTCATTCACTTGGTGCTGGCTCAATTGAGGAGGTCCGTGTAACACGTGATAAAGGTTTTGGCTTTGTGAGGTACAGTACTCATGAGGAAGCAGCACTAGCAATTCAGATGGGTAATGGCCAGCTTATTGGTGGGAGGCAGATAAAGGTACCTTGATCAGACTTCTATATTTCCTTAATATTTAGACTTCTTTTGACAGTTGTTTGGAATAGTAACAATATGTACATGGTATTGCATCGATGGTTGTGACTAGACTAAATGCATCAATTATGCCAACAAAATGTAATTGGAACAGTAACTAGATTTCCTTGCCATTTGTTATTTTCGTCAGAAGAAAATGAGGACTCTGCCATGTATTTATTAAAATGGATGGATTTCTGCCAGTTACTCAGTTATCTTCGTCTTATTTTTTTTGCAGTGCTCCTGGGGAAGCAAGCCAACTCCACCAGGGACAGCATCTGCGCCGTTGCCCCCTCCGGCTCCAGCTCCATTCCCTACTGGCATGTCAGCGGCTGAGCTCCTTGCCTACCAGCGCACTCTGGCTCTGAGCAAGATGGCCGCCGTGAACCCGGCCCTGATGGGGCAGCACGCTCTGAAGCCTGCCAGTCTAGGGATGGACGCCGGAGCTAGCCAGGCTATCTACGACGGTGGCTTCCAGGGAGCCAACGCTGCAGCCCAGCAGCAGCTCATGTACTACTAGAGTAATGAGATGACTACATGAGGCACCAGCTACAGATCCCTTTCTCTGAGGAAGGCGAGGATGATGCCCCCTACCCCCCCCGTATTATAGACATATAGTAGATCAAAGCCTTACTTGGACCTTTTTTCGTTCTTAATTCAGTACCCATCTATGTAACTACCCTCTCTATGCTGGCTATATACCACCGTGGAACATACGTATTTCTAGAAAGAATTGAAACCATGCTTGGGCGATACCCTTGGTTGCAAGTATAGTCTTTTGCGTCTTTTCATCTTTATGCTATATATATTTTATCGTTAACTTTCTCGTGTTCTGGATGTTTTGAACGTGTTTCTCTCAGTGAAAGCTGTAAGCGTAGTATGGTACCTTTTCTTTATTGGCCGTTGTATGTGTTTTGGACCTTTTGGTCGTCTGTAGTTTCTGTATATTGCCTTTTTTTTTAGAAGTGTTTCTGTATATTGCCTTTTTTTTTGAGCAACTTGTTTCTGTATATTGCCGTTCCAATAGGGACTTGCGGTCCATGTTTTTAGCCCACAGTAGCATATGATCATGGGCCTGCAAGAGTTAGAGGCCCAACAGAGACATTGTACGAAGCTCCTGGCCTTTATTCTCGCTGCTGCCGGAAGAAGCAAGCTCTTTTCCCCTCGCCGCCGCCGCCGCCATGTCCGCCTTCTTCCGGCGACTCGCCGGCGTCCCGTGGGGGACCATCGCTGGGGAAGCCTTCTCCCGCACCTTCCTGGTGGTGAAGGCCTTTTGCGTCGTCCACGTCATCGACCGCCACGTCTGCTCCTTCTCCATCTTGCGGGGCCCGAGCATGCTGCCGACCATGAATCTGGCGGGCGACGTGGTGGCGGTGGACAAGGTGAGCGTGAGGCGCGGGAAGGTGGGGCCTGGAGACGTAGTGCTGATGATCTCGCCCGAGGACCCGCGCAAGCTGGTCGCCAAGCGCGTGCACGGCATGGAGGGCGACACCGTCTCCTACTTCATCGACCCCGGGAACAGCAGCGCATCCAAAACCGTCTTGGTGAGTGCTACCAGGCTAGGTTTTCTGCTAGTGATGCCAGTGAAGCTTCCTGTTTCGATTGGGTCTGAATTGACCCTCTTGGTGCTGTAAAAATTCGATTTTTACTGTGTGCTGTACGGCATTGACCCTTGGGATGGAGGTCATAACGCACAGACCTTGGGATGATTGTGCTTTCTTTAGCGGGGGATTTACCGGTCACTGATTACTTTGATATAATGCTCCTGGGATTTGGAAGAAATTGGTAATCGAGAGGATTCTTCTATATAGCTTAGGTTCGGTGCTGATTTTGAGAGCTTTGTAGCATAGCTAGCTCATTACTTGCTTCCTACTAAAATGCATAATAAGTGAATATGGTGAGTATGATGCCACCCAAACCATCATATGCCTCACTGATGTAGCGAAGCATTTGTGTCCTTATACTGTGCCCCAGTTTTAATATTTGTATATATTCAGGAACTATCACCATCCAAAGATTCAGATTTTAGTCAAGTTCATATGTACTGTCATTAGCAGAAATTTGGCTTAGCAAGTTTTGGTTTTTAAAAGGATTGCCTAAAAGACGTTCCTGTTGTGGAAAAGTATCATTATTTCTTTTCATGTTCATTATGGCCTTAATGGGGCCCCCAGATGAATTTTCATATATGATAAGGCATGCTTAGTTTGGTTTATGCCTAGTTCCTTAACAAACTGTACCATCACCTCATGATCTTCTTGGGTGTATGTGTAACTGTAGGTACCTCAAGGTCACATTTGGGTGCAAGGTGATAATCCTTATGCATCTAGGGATTCAAGGCATTTTGGACCTATTCCTTATGGTCTGGTTACTGGGAGGATATTTTGTCGGGTAAGCCAGTTGTCTGTTTTGCCTCCTCATTGGTTAATATAAGAGACTGATGGAAACCAGGAGGCTGTTTTGCCTTTTGCTTTGAGATTGAGGATTGCAATTGTTTTATGAGTTTTGATTTTGTCAGACTAGCAATGGCCTTAAATTTGACGAAAACAGCGATGCAAGTGCATGAATAGAATTAATAAGTTTTCGAGAATCATTGAGCTTTAATTGTACTCCTATGTTTCCTTCTCAAAATCCTGGTTAACTTGATATGACTGCTATAGCTTCTGTAGGTTCTAAATTGTACTCTGTAGGTTCCCTGAACTAGTTGAGCTTATTTAATTAACTGAGGTCAATGCCTTCATGGCGTAGCAGTAAACTTCCCTGTAGAGGAGGGTACTGGCATTGCTCAAATCCTGGTGGCACCCAAAAAAAAAGGCCCCTCGTTATGTTGCTGCTTTTTGAGTTACGAATGGTCTGCAGGCACGTCCTGGGCAGCCGGTCTTGGGTTCTTTTCTCTGTCCTGCACTGTGAAAGTTCTTTTGCTTGCGGTACCTCCTGGAGGTCTTCCCTTAGGGCCAAGTTTTTTTTTAATCTAAATAACAGAGGATCTTGCGTTATGATGGTCGTTCTTGTTAGTTCACAGGCGCGAATGTAATCTAAAAACAAAGGGTGTGTGGCGTGCGTTGTAATGGGTTCTTATTGCACTTTCTTCTTAATATAATGAATCGCAGTTCTCCTGTGTTTCCAAGAAAAAAAAAACAGAGGATCTTGTGTTTTTAGAACTGGTTCGAATTTTGAACGGCAGTAATTGGCACTGTCCAGGATGAAAATAGAGATGAAATTGGTGTATTTTCGAAGCTGAAAAACTGTTGTTGGCTGAAATTTATTGATCTAGCAACTACCTTTTTCATCAAGTCTGTTAATAATGAAATTTGGTTTGCACGATGTGGAAACTGAACATCTTTTGTTATATAATATTTTTGGAGATTTACCTGCTTGAACTTATTTCTCTTTATGTTAATGGAGGACAGTTTAGGATTCAGTTACCTTGATTTAGTAAAACTTATTCAACGCATCAGCCAAATGTCCAAAACATCGTATGGGTGGTGGCCATTCTTGTAGAACATCATCACTGCAAGTTTGCCCTTTATGTATTGACTGTTATTGTTCAATGTTAGGTTTGGCCACCCGAGCGAATTGGTTCTATTGATTCTGATCCAAATGAATTATTTTAATCGAGGTAAATTTATGCTTTTATTTCCACCTGTTCTCTCACTTTCTTTCTCCCTTTTTTGTGTTCTAATTTGTCTTGCTGTTTTATCCAGCTCTCATTAGTCTCAGAGATGTACTCACATTACATTATTGCAAATGTCAAAAGGTTTCTACTCAATGACAGGACCCTGCTGCGGTGCGGCTGCATTTTACTTGTCATGGCACATTTTTACCGCAAACCAGAGTGTACCTTGATGTTCATCATTCGATTATCTGTAACAGTTTTGGTTCTGGCCCTCCTGAAATCCCAGTGACACTTGTTTTATGCTCCATGGTATAACTTAATTGTAAGGTTACATTTTTCTGAAGGAGAAATTGAGTATCCTGTTGATTGTGCAAGTCGATGTGTAATGAGTTTTGATCCCAGTGGGACAGAATCAGTTTATTATTGTAAAAGGTGTACATGCACGACTATGCTTGCTTGGAAACAGCTGGATATGTGCAGGAGAAAGTTTCTTCTCCAAACAATGAAGCTGAAGGGGTGCCATGTCTTCATAAGTAAATGCACACATCTGATGAATTGCTTAAAAACATGCACGATGTGGTGCAGCTCGTACCCACTTTGGTTACAAGCACAAAGATGAAACTGGTCATACAAAGCTTGGGCAAACAGAGCATCGATAATCTCAGTTAATTGCGGACTACCTCAAATTCGAGTTGATAAGCATTTGGATTTAACATCAAATAGAAAATGGAGCTTCCAGATAACAGTAACCTGGCTAGTAGGTTCATGCTGCTACATGTAGCATTGAGATATATAACAAACTTGATAACTGTAAGCTAGATATATAAGTAGTTGCATGTTGTTAAGGTGAAACAAGCTGCAGGATCTCTTGGCTCTTCCAAGGATATGAAGGCATCAGAGAGCAACACTGTCGAGCAGGTCCCTGAGGAACTTGATGCAGGCGTCCTTGAGCCTGGGACAACCGTGCTTCTCAGCCAGCTGCAGCTCCGTTGCGGCCGTTCTCGCGTCGACGTGGTAAGACAGCACCACGTCGCAGATCAACTTGAGCCGCTCCACGTTGTACCTGTCCGCCGCCACAAGCAGATGCTGGAGCATTGTGACCTTGTCGTCGGTGTCGACGGGCATCTCAGGCGCAACGAGTCGGTGTAGATGAAGTGGAGCAGATCCTTGAACACCTTGGGGTCCAGGTCGGCTACTTGAACATGAGCAGCAGCAGCAGCAGTGATGGCTTCCTTGCTGCTGTTGGGGCCGAAGAACTCGGCCATGAAGACCGGTGACTGGGCGGCGAGGATGCACTTGTGCGCGGCGAACGTCTCGCCGGCGACCTGGAACGTCTCGTCTCCCCCCACTTTGGCGGCTTTGCCGGTAAGGAGGAGCTTGCCGCGCTGCAGATCCAGCTCTGGAGAATCGCACACATCTTCTCCCCATGGGCGGAGCTCCTTGACGATGATGATGTCGCACCTGATCCGGAACCTTTCCTTCATCGACGGAGAGGCATGCAGACGAGTTGAGAAGGTGTGTTCTTCGTCTTCCCAATAATGCAGAACCTCGCCAACAGGTCCGAGCAGGGCGAAACTGAATCGTGCCCTGACTTCATCGGTGGCGCCAGGGTTTTCGAGGCAAAGAACGAGATCGACAATCCAATAATCCTTGTCGTCACCATGGCCACGAGGGTAGCAGGGCAAGTGCCAGCTGTGCCCTCCGACGAGGAAGCTGCTGGAGTGGACGCACTCGCCGACGCGGAACGCGGCCTTGAGTTTCTTGTAACCCTCCATCTCGAGCACGTGCAACCCGACGGCCACCGCGTCGTCGCGGACGGCACTTGTGCCGGCGCTGGCGTACGCGGAGAAGGTGGCCATGATCAGGATCGGCCCAGTGCAGAGGATCAACTAGCAGCAAGCAGCGGGTCTGTGGATGGATGGCTGAACGAATCGGTTGGATGGCCAGGGGCAGTGTGGCAGATGGGGATACATAGGTTTTTATGGTGTTTCGTTCGTGGGTGCGCGAGCGGGCGACGAGGAGACGCCGCTCGTTTTTTGTTTTCTCTTCGTACTAGCTTCTTCACGTGACAACTATATGGGCGCGACTAGATTTCAAGTGCTTGAAATCTAGGGGTGCTTTCAAGCACCATCCTCAGCCATCTGATCTGCATCCAGTGGCTGGGGATCTCTTCTGTTCTTTTGTGCTAAATCTGTGTTTGTTCCTTGAATCGAGTAAAAAAGAATCTGACCCATTAAGGAATTTGAATTCCTTAACGGGTCTACCAAACCATGAAATAGACCCGAAATGGCATCAACGGCTTAACAGAATGAGAAGCATTCTGTTGCTAGCATCAGATATACATCTCAATTGCATCTTACAACCCAAATAAGACCGCCAACCCACAAAACAGAGACACTAAACTGTAACTACTTATTTGTAGCTTTTTTGTTGACAAAAACATGAAATCTGAGATTTGTTTTGTGAAGATTATACTATGAACAAAGTAAGGTTTGTATACAGAATAAATGTGATTTGTTTCAGTTAAAATTACAATGAACAAAGTAAAAAGGTAGCAAATTTGTGGTTGTTTCTCGTACACAGAAGATGTGACTATGAACAAAGTGAAGTTTGTAGGAAACAGAACTCAAGTTGCGCATCATAAATGACTACAAAATAGAGAGTTTGTTACAGCTTCAGATTTGCACCTAAGAGGAGCAGAGGAGACAACCCCCCATCACCATGGCAGATATATTTTGCCACCCCTTCTTCTTGACACAACTCGGGAAAGGGCATAGGTAGGAAGTGGGAGAAGCAAGGGACGCAGTACGGATGAGAGCTAGAGCATGCCATGTCACTCTAAAAAATTGCATTGTTCACAAATATTGGCCCTGCAATATGATAAAAAATTTAATCGTTAAGTACAGATGCAGCATGGAACATGCATGGGACTACAAATCTAGGTACTACCACTAATGAAGATGATACAATATAAATTCAAAAGATTAGTTTGTAGCAGCTTTATTCGGATTAAATAGCTTCCGCATGGCATGTCAGATGCATATATACCAATGGTGAGACAAAAGCACAAGCTTGTTAGATGCTAGCAAATTAAATGGTTTTAGCCCTGATTCAGTTAAGTTTTTTGGTTCCATAGCCGTGATATATGGAGGTTGGCATTCTTTACATTCCTATTTAGTTTGGAATACATTGCACATTATTTCTTAAGAACATAAGTAACTAAAAATCAGATTAATATAATTACAGACTATGGGCTTCAAAATTACTAGTAAATACATGCGTAATTAAGGAATATCATAAATGCAATTGCATGTATATAAGAAAAATAACACCACAGGTACCAGAGACACACAAATAGACAAACCAAGACACTTATTACAATATATATTCAGATATTTATCAATTAGGACATGGCAACACAAACCCTGCCAAATTAGTTGTATAAATTTACAAGTATCTATTTGTTTCACTAGTATAATTTTAAATTGCACTTAATATACGATAGAGTTGCACAAAATATATTGTGCAAATTACGATTTATGCACATGCAATTCCATATGCAGGTACCTTGATGAACTGAAACTGAAAATGAAGAGATATACAAATATGGTCTTATGCCTTCTCCATGCAGTATTACTTAAGTACGAATTACAAAAACTCCAAAACTGAGTGTATCAGTGTGTTGCATTTACGCCACTATTAGAATCTGATTGTATCTTTACTCAATACAGCACATGACGAGGGTTGTTTAAGTTCTAAGGGTTCAAATGGAAGCTGACATTTATAAACATTATTTTATCCTGGATCTCAATGCAATGCGGAAGCCAAAAATTATTAATTAAATAAAAAAAATAACAAGCAGAAGCTAACTAGAACTTACTACTACTGTAGCCGTCTAACTGCCATGCATGCATTGATCAGTTAAACACTAAATAAAAAATCACTCCATTCGTAGGCAAGAGCTTGCTAACAAATGATTAAACTGAAGCTTAAGAGATGAAAATCGAGCCATGCATTGACTGTTAACAACTAAAACAAAGAAGGAACAGAGAACTAATTGGAAGCAATGAAACCCTGCCAATCACACAGACCTTACATTTCTTAACAATGAGAATGGAAAACAAATCAAATCACAGATATTTGAGGAGAACTAACCCAACTCAACTAATATAATCAATGGGGTTCATATCAAAATAAAAATTAGAAAAGGGGTGGAGAGAAAACCAGGAGTCACTCACCTTGCACTAGCTCTTCTCAACCGCGAGGTCGTGAGGACGATTAAACGGTGATGCAGAAAGCTACCCTTTCTTCTTGGCGGGGAGGTCAGAAACATAAAAAAAGACTGTCCATAGCAGCAAAGCAGACAAGTCACAAAAAACTCATCCCAACCCCACGCATAACACATCCACGGTCAGAAAATTCAGTTGTCTGAAATATTACAGTTGCAACTTTAAAAAATTACATGACCAAAAAACTAGAATTACATGTGATAAATGTTGTGACTTTAGAGCACAAATACTGTAATTAATAGAATATATTGCAGAGTTTTCAAGAATCTTTTATTAACTAATGTTAACAGATGTGGCAATGATATAAGATATACCATGTCAAAACATATATATAGTTGTATAAGGAATCACACATAAACACGCACAAATATAAACTGAATTATTCAAATATTTTTAAAAATACATATTCATAGTCAAAGTTACAGTTCAGTATCACAAAAGTTAAACCGATATAATATTGAAACCTTAATACATGTGAATTGTAACTAATGGCTACTAATTCAAAAATAATGAGTCTACAATTGTTTAGGGATTCACTGTACACTTACAATGCACATTTCAAGTATTGAAAGAGATAAAAGGTGTCCTATGTCTACTAGATTGAAATACCGATTTCACAGATAATTTAAGTCCAATGAGCAGGGGACAAAATTTGAAAATGACAAATATTTACTATGTCCTAACAAATAGAAAAAAGTAATAAGTAATGATTATGGCGTTGCATGTAATGATTAGCAAAACAACTTGAGTGACAGCTTGCTGAAACAGAAACCTAAGCTTGTGGCGCCTCCCCTGATACCTGAAGAGACAGAGAAATGCAGAAACAAGCTAGCTGAAGCTGACTTGCTCTGTAGTTAAAACGAAACAACCAAAGGAGTACAGCTGCATTTGGCAAGCACTTGCCATGACAAAGTACAACTGCTGTATTGCTATTCGAATTTATGAGGGAATAAATAAATCTAGGCTCCCAAGTGATGATTAATGAGACACAATGACTAGTGCTTATTGAGAGCTAGCTAATTTACTAAGCTGCAAGACTAGCAATACTAGATTAATCAACTACAGGAACTGATGCAATAATCAAATTAACAGGCATTCACCACATAGAGCTCTGCGTTTAGAAATCAGAGAAGGGATTGATCAGGCTTAATGAATCGCATCAGAGGCCTTCAGATCCAAACAAAAAAGCAGCGAAAGAAAGGAGAACCAAGGAATCCTAGCAATCACACTCACCAACCATTAGCTGGTGATGCACATGCAATTCCATATCAGTGTACGTCAATAAAATGGAAGCTGAACATTGTAATTAGAGATACAATGTCGAATTATGGCTATATGACATCAATTGATTAGATGCTGGGTAACCACATTACTAATGCTATTTCATTCAGTATCCCTACACAAGCATGGGCACATGTGAAGGAATAAAAGCTATTGGACTACAGCTACAAATGCAAACTGCACTTGTGTCTGCTGCTGCCACCCCAAAAGCTCAAGTTGTACTCTGGGAGCAGTAAAGCATGATCGATGTCAGTTCTGCTTGTAATAACATGGCAGATTCGCTATAAGGGAATTGTTTGAATTTGCATAACCATGTTCAAGGTACAAATTGAAAACAAAGTAGATATGAGGAACACTAGGTGTAAGTTACATTACAAAGGAGCAGCAAATTATAATGCTCTAATGCAAAGAATAACTTGTGCGGATATGAGGAACAATAGGTGTAAGTGTAAGATGTAACATAGTTTCACATTACCAGGGACGAATCCTAAAAGAATACCATGTACATTCAGGTGGACAAACTGAACAAAGCAGAAAAATGATTTTTCACGCTAACGAAGACATGAAGGTGCCCCTTAGGTATCACCACTACGAAGTAAGGTGCCTCTATTTTTATACAAATGGCTGTATACAAATAGAAGCAAAACAAACTAGTCAAGAAAGAATATAAACATAAAAAAGGACGCAAAAAATTGCATTATTATGCAACTAAAAATACACAAACTGGAGGAGTGAAATTAATGAAAGGGAACAAATGCAATTATAAACTACACAAATCAGACATATGAGTCCTCTAATTTCTTTTGTGCCAACTGTGTTGAACACAATATACTATATAACACAAATTTCATTTTTGTAACTGTGTTGATGATAAAAACAGAAGTTCTGATATATTTTTGTTGAAATTACTATGAAGAAGTAAAATTAGTAGCCATTTCGTCGTAATATATGGTAATACAAATATTTCTATAAAAGATTGATGTCACTGGTTTACAGCCTTCTATTGAAACAAAAAGATCTGTGCCCAGCATGCTACTTCTATTAAAGCAGTTCTACTTGCACCAATCCACAAAAACCTCCTGACAATTAGAACATGTTTCTTTCTCATGTTAATACGCCCAGAACTTCCAAATCAGCAAGCATTTCCCACTGTGAGCAGAAGCTGCTACAGCCATGGCATATACACTGTGACCAAAAATCACCTAGAATTCCTGAACATAGTAACAAATCCATAGCAGACACAAATTCTACACATCACTGCAAAAGGAAATTTCAAACAACGTGATTCCATCCATAGCATCACCGAAATCTATTAACAAATCGAAAAAAAATCGCCAGCTCTGCACCTAACCCTAACCCTAGCTACCTCAGACGATGAATCAAGAGCTCAGAACGAGAAGAGAAGATGAGCGAACGAAGAAACATGAATCCCAATGTAAGAACAGACCGACAAATGCACAATACTAGTAATCCCGCCTCGAAAGAGCTGGGCCCGATACCTCTGCACCATCTGATTCCACCGCGAGACCTCGGTGACGACGAATCGACGCCGGCAGGGCGGCGTCAACAAATCGCCGCCGCTGTTAACCGCCGGGAACAAAGGAACTCGCCGGCGATGAATCGCCGCCGGAGACGAATCGCCTCCGCTCTCTCTCTCTCTCTCCCCGTCGGTGGCGCGTTGCGATGCGAAATGACGTTGAAACAAAACGATGGGGGAAACTGGACGGAGATATTTTAGGTAGCTAACCGGGTTCGGGCGGATCCGATAACAACTGCGGGCCCGATAAACAGATGACGGGTGCGTTGCTGGCTTCGATCACGCGCGCGAAGGTTGGCGCACATCGGACGCACCACACGGTGCTTGAAAGAAAGCAAGATTTCAAGCACTTGTAACAAAGTAAATATGCAACTATATATCTCGATCAATGCAAACACCTCGATGACCGAAGCAATTGAACACGGAAGCGTCGAACCGTCTACCCGCGTGCACCGCAAGATGGTCAAATTCCTCAAAGGTGTCGATTTCTTCGTCGATGAGCACGGGCGACGGTTCGTGTGGCATGCCCACGCGTACGAGCCATCTCCTTTATAAATAGATATAGAGGAGGCCATTGAGCATATCCCTTCACTCCATCACTGCTAGCTAGCGCTAATGGCCACCTCCCCTGCATCTGCCCCCGCGGCCGGCAGCCTGGCAACCGCGACCACCACGGAGACGGTGGTGGGATCTTACGTGCTCCGGATCGACAACTTCTCCGGCACCAAGGATCTCGGCGTCGGCAAGAGCATCAAATCCAGCACGTTCCGCGTTGGAGGCCACAGCTGGCGCATCAGCTGCTGCCCTTGTGGAGCCGACGCGCAGAGCGCCGGTTGGGTATCCCTCTTCCTGCTTCTCCACTTCCCTCGTGCCAAGGACAAGGTCGAAGCAAAATGCATCTTCACCGTCCTGGAGGAGGAGCAGGAGGAAGAAGAAGAAGAAGCAAGCCCCCCTTGCATTCGCCTGCGTCCTTCCAAACAAACAAACTTATGCACCTACACGAGCACAAATGTCTCATCAAGGGGCTGTGATCTCATCGAGAGGAAGAACTTAGAGCCCTCGTACCTCAAAGGAGACTGTTTGCAGGTCAGGTGTGATGTGTACCTCGTCAAGGAGTTTCCAACCATACAGCCTCCCGAGCTGCACCGGCGCCTGGGAGATCTCCTTGCAAGCCAAGTGGGAGGCGACGTGCAAGGTCGGAGACGAGCTGTTCACGGCGCACAAGCACGTGCTCGCCGCCCGGTCCAAGGTCTTTCGGGCACAGCTCTTTGGCCCGCCGTCACCGGGGAAGTCCAAGGTCGTTGTGGATCGCGTGGTACAGGTTGACGACATGGAACCCAAAGTGTTCAAGGCTTTGCTCCGCTTCATCTACACGGAAAGCTTGGTGGAGATCGACAGTGACGGCGGCGGCGACAAGATGACGATGGTTCAGCATCTTCTGGTGGCGGCAAAAAGGTATGCCGTCAAGTTGCTAGCAGAAATCTGCGAGGACATTCTGTACGACGGCATCGACGCGAGCACGGCAGCCACTACGCTGCTGTTGGCTGACAAGCATGGTTGTGACAGGCTCAAGAAAGCGTGCGTGACTTTCCTCGAGAACCTGCTGGGTAGCGTTCGGGGACCTGCTGATGACCAGACTTCGAAGGATTGCTCCCTTACATCTTCACCACGGAAGAGACAGCGATCCTGATTTCCATTCTGACTTTCTGAGTGCAACTACTGGAAACCGATCATTTGTGAGGGCCTGAAATTTTAGTGACGGTTCAGTTGGGAAAGATATTCAGCGATGCTGTGAGTACTTAGCTTTCACTACACCATGACCAAGAAATCACTCGTTTTGGTCATTTTGTAATTAACTTTATTGATGTAATAAATGGATCATGCTCTGTTTGTCAAATTGTTGCACCTGCTAAAAGTACTCCCAATGTATGCAGAACAGACCCATTCCTTGGATATGGATTGGCTGTTATTGTGCAGAACCAGACCAACTAGTTCACTCCTACATTGCATCAAGCACATGGACGTAGTAGAGACCCAAACCATGGAAACAAAGCAAACATCTAATCTAGTCTTAAGCTGACAGCAGGAGTGAACTAGTCGCAAACAGTGGAAACAAAAGCTTGAAGATCGACCATGTCGATGCACCTGGATTGGTCGCAAGCTTCTCTGAACAACTGACTAGTAGCCTGCTAGTCGTGTCCAAATATGTTGGGTATATGAAACATAATTCAAACAAAATCTAATAAACTTTAAATAAAAATTTAAAAAGTACTGATGTAATTTCAAAGACCATATCCATTTTTACCAGAATGCATTGATAGAACCAAAATACACCAGCTCGGTCAGAAAGGCTTCACCAAAAATGTTTTTTTTTCTCAAATACGTACACAAAAAATGATTTCTTGGTTGCACTTAAATACAATACGATAATGCCCTGTTCGACATTATTGAAGGTCACTTGTAAATATGATATAAAAAAACGTTTGATATAGAGTAAAATCCAAAGAAAATTTAAACAAAATACATATATGTGGAGGACATCTACCAGGGATACCTCACGGCAACAAACTCAGCTTGATTTGTGCAGGAGAAAGTTTCTTCTCCAAATAATGAAGCTGATCAGGGGTGACGTGTCTTCAGAAGTAATGACACAAATCTAATGAATTGTTTAACAACATGCACGATGTGGGTACTAAGCACAAAGACGAACACTGTTCATTCGAAAGCTTGGGCAAACAGAGCATTGATAATATCAGTTAATTGCAGACGGCCTCAAACTCTAGTTGATGAGCATTTTGATTTAACATCTAATAGAAAATGGAGACTCCAGATAAATAGTGGCCTAGTAGGTTCATGCATGCTGCTACATACATGCAGCAATGATGTGTAACAAACTTTGTGACTATAACATCAAGCTAAATAGATACGTAAGCAGCTGCATTTTAAGGTGAAATAAACAAGCTGCAGGATCTCTTGGCTCTTCCAAAGGATGAAGGCGTTAGAGAGCAACACTGTCGAGCACGTCCCTGAGGAACTTGATGCAGGCGTCCTTGAGCCTGGGACAACCGTGCTTCTCAGCCAGCTGCAGCGCTGTCACAGCTGTGCTCGCGTCGACATGGTAAGACAGCATGTCGTCGCAGATCAACTTGAGCCGCTCCATGCCGTACCTGTCCGCCGCCACAACCAGACCTTGGAGCATCTGGATCTTCTTTTTGGAGTCTTGTTTTATCTTAGGCAACGACAACGAGTCGGTGTAGATGAAGCGGAGCAGAGCCTTGATCCATGTCGTCGACCCGTACATGAGCCGCCGCCGCCGCAGTGTCCTCGTTGTTGCTGGCGCCGAAGAACTGGGCCTTGAAGACCGGCGACCGGGCGGCGAGGATGCACTTGTGCGCGGCGAACGTCTCGCCGGCGACCGCGAACGTCACGTCGCCTCCTCCCACTTTGCCGCCGGCGAGGATGTTGCCGAGGTGAAATTGCTGATCCGGCGGCTGCTGCGCCGCGGGATTCGGCGCGACGGTGGCAAATGGACCGAACTCCTCGACAATGGTGATGTCGCACCTAATTCGCAAACTGCCGTATTTTTTGAGATGGGACTCAAAATGCTCGCTCTTGATGAGATCATAACCGCAACCTAAATTTTCTGCGCTCAAGAAGGTGTGTTCCATGTCTTTGTAGGAACGAATTGGCTCCCCGTCATGCCCTAGAAGCGCCAAACTGTATCGTACCTTGACATCATAAGGGGAATAGAGGTGGAGATAGACACATGCCAACCGGCATGTCTTCACCACAAGGGTAGCATGCCATGCGCCATCTATAAAAATTGCGCCATCTATAATAACCGACGACGAACTCGACGGAAGCGATGGAGTCACCGACGGCAAATGCGTAGCCGGGCCTCTCAACCTCGAGCACATGCGACCCCGTCTCGGTGGTCGCCATTTGGAGAGAGATTGCTTGCTTTGCTTGTCAGCCAGGTCTAGTATATATAGCAGATGGCGAGAGGTTTTTATGGCGAGAGACCGTCAAGCGAGGTTTCACACGCCCCGGGAAGCGGGACTGACGGGAGCGATACAAAGCGACGGCCGGTGTACGTCTCTGATTTAATTATGGTTGCAATGGAGCTTTTTTTTTGTCTTTCTCTGTATGACACTAAAACAAGAGTGATTAATATCTGTATGACACTATAAAATTCAATTTTGTTTGGTGGACACTATGAATTTTGGCTTTTGTCTGTAGAGCACACAATATATAGTAGAGAAAGACAATTGTAAATATTTTATCTCATGACACAAAACATACTACAACTTGAAGTTGACTCAAAGATATATTGTTGCATACCTATGTGTTTTTAATGAATTTAATTTTGATTGTTTGAGTAGAATGTTATTGAAATAATTTTTTTTCTGGTCGAAATGTTATGAAGAATCAGCATAAAATATATAAAAAATCGCATGGGTAGGCAATCCAACAATGTACATTTGTACAAAATTTCAAGTTGCAATGTTCGTTGTGCGCTAAGATAAAAAAAATGTTTACGATAGCCTCTTCCTATAGTATACTGTGCTAGAAACAAATGTCACGATTTTATAATGATCACTAGATAAATCTGAGTTTTATAGTGTGATATAGATGAATCCACTCTTTTTTGTGTCCTGGAAAAAAAATCCACTTTGTTTTAGGGTTTAGAGTAATAAGCACCAAGGCACGGAAAATGTTGCAACATTGTGACTAATTGTAACTTTAGTGTGCTGCATCTGCATTTTTTAAGCTGTTTCTATTATTTGAAACACAAGTATAGACACAACTAAACATACGTATCCCTATATATTGTGAGATTGAACCAGAAACTTTAAGATGAGTAAATTTCAGAAAACTAAGGCCAGTCTCAATGCAAGGTTTCGTTAATGGTTTTCAAAGATGCCATGTCATATGAAAGTGCAAATGAAATAAGAGTTCTCAATGCATAATTTCATATCATAGTTTTATAGGCTAGCATGTCATTTAAATGTCATATCTAAGTGACCAATGGTAGTGGATGAAATATGTGGAGATGAAACAAATTATTTTCAGTGGAGGATTCATCCCATGAAACCCAACTTCTCTCTCTCTCATCATCAATTCTATGCCACATCACCATTTTTGTCTATGTGGCATGTTATTTAATTAGTTTGAAACCCAAATAAAAACATGCATTGAGATTGGCCAAAGACTATTTGGTTTTCTTTCTCTGAGTAGCAGATTAATCGCAAAAAAACTAATTCACCTACTTTGCATTTCAAACTGTTTTCATATAACGCTTAATGGACTTTTGAACATGGGCGAAGCTACATGGAGTTAGGGTAGTGCCATGCCACCATGGTAAATCAAAATCACACTACTAACAAGCTTTTTTCACCATGATGAATTTGCCCTTTAAATTAACTTATCCACTGCATGGCACAACCATGGATTTTATTCTACCTTCGCCACTGCTTTTGAACCCAAGTATGAAATATGTTTATGTACCATTCTTACAAATAATACTTTCGGTCAGGCTACATCGCTGCTGGATGGAGTATAGTTAAAGAAACGATACAGGAATTTGACAAAAAAAACATTGATCCAACACATTAATCAAGTTCACCCAACGAGTTGATTTGCATACATAGAGAGGAGCTTCTCGTAAAAAAAACTTATTGTGTGCCGCTGAAAATCTTTGCCGACTGTACTATTAGGCTAATCGTTGCCTCTTCCGAGTTGTTGACGCCAGGGAGCAAGTGTCGCCTTCAGATCCCTGAACGCTAGCCAGCAGGTTCTTAAGCCTGCGACAACCAAACTCCTCGGCCAACCGCAGCGTAGTGGCTGCCGTGCTCTCGTCAACTGAGTTGTACAGAATCTCCTCGCAGATACACTTCAGCAAGGTATTTCATACCTATTACCTGCCACTAGCAGATCCTGAACAACCTTGATCTTGTTGCCATCGTCTATTTCAATGAGCTTGTTCGTGTAAATAAAGTGGAGCAAAGCCTTGAACACTTTAGGTTCCATGTTGTCAACCAGCACCTGAGCCACGGTGTCCTTTCCCGGGCCGCAGAGATCTGCCATGAAGACCGACGACCGGGCGGCGAGCACGCACCTGTGCGCCGTGAACAGCTCGTCGCCGATCTTGAATGTAACGTCCCCTCCCACTTGGCTGACAAGGAGATCGCCCAGATGCCGGTGCAATTCAGGTGGTGGTATAGGTGGAAACTCCTTGACGACACGGACTTCACATCGGACCTGGAAACAGTCACCTTTGAGATGCGATGACTCTAACTTGTTCCTTTCAATGAAGTCAGTGACAGAGAGTCGTCTGTGCTCGAGAAGGTGTGAAAGTACAAAACTTTCCATGGGACTGGCTCTCCAACAGGCACATAGTCGATCAGGGTGAAGCAGCATTCTGCTTGGACTTCATCAATGGCCAAAAACGGATCGAGAACCAGATAGAGGGATACCCAACCAGCCCTGTCCTCGTCATCACCACAGGGATAGCACTTGATGCGCCAGTTATGGCCTGCAACACGGAAGGTACTCGATACGATTTCCTTGCCGACGCCGAGATCCTTGGTGGCAGAGAAGTTGTCGATTCGGAGCACGTGCGACCCGGCCACCGTCTGGGCGGCCATGGTTGCCGCCGATGGGCTCCAAGCGAACGGTGATGCTGGAAGCCGGTAGTGCTCCAGGGCAATGGGAGCAGCCATTTATAATGAAGTGGAGACGAGGAGACGCGCTGCACGGGTAGAACGTCGACGGTTCAGCGTCCTTCAGTAATGGCCTCGGTGATCGAGAGATATGGGGAAATGAAGAGGATAATTTCTGCAAGCACGGTGCTTGGGAAGACGAGGGAGCTGTTTTTTAAATTCTTTTTGGTTGTTAGGTATTTAATTTCGTGCTTTGCTGAAACGCCGCAAAAGGAGCGTGCATGCGAATACAGTAGACAACCGTTCCATGCCATATGTACGTGATACTACCTCCATTCAAAAACATAAGGGACTTATTGACTTTTGTAGACACCACATTCGATCATTCGTTTTATTCAATTTTTTGTAAAAATATAAAAATAAATATTTAAACTATATCTAAAAATAAAATAAATCATAATAAAATAAATAATATTTTATAAATATTTTATAATAAATAATATTTTATAAATATTTTAAATAATATGAATGGCCAAACGGGTTGTCAGAAAGTCAAAAAGTTCTTATATTTCTGGACGGAGGGAGTCTTGTCGTGCAAATGCACGAGATGAATCTCTGCATCCATGCATGTAAAAGCAAAAGCGACCGCTTCTCTGTTTGGTGTTGAGCCACTGAAATATATTTCAAATTTACTTATATCATAGCATCTCTAACTCATCCTATAAAAAACTTCCAATAATCTGGCCTCAGGGTCTTTAAAATGCTGCACTGAATTAAAAATAGAAAAAGTTCATTTGTTTCCCTCGATAATTCACTTTGTTTGTTTTACCATGAACAATTCAAGTTGGTCTAATATACCCCTTATTACGATTTTTTTGTTATTTCTCGACATACAAGTTGAATTTGAACCTCGCGGTGGTCACAGTGGACGTGGGCGCACTGGCCACGGCGGGCGCGAGCGTTGACGCGCTGGACTCAGCAGTAGTGGGCGCGCTGTCCGCGGCGGGCGCGAGCGCTGACGCGTTGGACTCAGCAGTAGTGGGCGCGCTGTCCGCGGCGGGCGCGAGCGTTGACGCGTTGGACTCAGCAGTAGTGGGCGCGCTGTCCGCGGCGGGAGCAGCTGGTCACGGTGGCCGAGGGCACGACTGCGCTGTACTTCCCACGTCACGCGCGAACGCGGGTGCAATCGCACTCGGAGGCGAGGGCAGGCCCAGCCGAGGGCGCCCTGGCTGCCGAAGGGGCGGGCGCAATCGCGACACGCATTCCATGGCGGCCGCAGCCGCGCCTGCAGCGGAGGCGGTGGGCGAGTGAGTCGACGTGCCGACAGCGGCGGTGGCGGGTCCATTCATGGGCCAGGACGCGCGCCACGCACGTGGCCGCCATGCACTCTGTTCCTTTGCAAGTGCTGTGTTGCAATATCCATGTGTGGGGTGCTCCTTGCTACTGCTTCGCGTACCGGTACAAGGGTGCACAACACATGCATTTTGAGATGGTATATGCCTCTTCAAGGTCTACAAAGATGACATACCGTACTTGCGTCTTTCAGGATGTCGATCGTCACGGGTGCTTAGGGCAGGTACAATGCTACTTGTAAGCAGTCTCATAGTCCGTCTCATGCAATTCTATATAGAATCTTTGATGAGGTGGAAGAGAGAGAGGGTGGTGAGAGAAAGAGGTGGTTGTTTCGCGAAGCAACCACCTCATACGCTAAAAATTTAGGAGTATAAGACGACTTACACACCATTGTATGAGTTTATAGTTGCCATGCAACTGATGAATATTCCTTTTTTCACCCACAAATTGAGGAAAGATGCAATTACTAGGAAACAACTAAAACAATCACCTATTGTACAAGTGGTCTGATAAAACCGTCTGAAGATTACAAGACGGGCTATGAGACAACACCGTTGTACTTGCCTTTAGTCTATTGTGACTCGGATTTAGTACGTCTGGCTTTTAGAGGAGCTCCTTCTCCCTTTCATCTGCGTTCGATGAACTACATACTACAGATCAAGCTTCACTGACAATATTCCCCCAGGCAGGCAGCAGGCCCTCAATCAACATACGTTACTGCAGCGAGGCCTTTCGGCAGTCCTTGAGCAGTCAGCCCATCGTTTGCTAGTCTTGTAGTTCTTACTCTGCTCTTTTGGAGCGTCTCAATCCACACCCACTTACAGGTGCACTGTGTTCTGAAGAGAGTAATTCCCTGTGCCATGTACTCTGTATTCATCACTTTTTAATCTATGAGTACTCTCTCGGTGTACATGCTCGACAGAAGGCAGACACGAACGGTAGAGAAACGCTATTGGAGGTCACCTAGAAACACCATTCAATGAAAATAGCAGATATTACTTCAAATATTACGTGCAATGATTTTTTTACCAGAGTGCAAATGTAAAACTAAGTTACTAAAATACCGGGTACATCACAAAAGTTTAACTTAATTTTTTTCCCTTGGTTGCTCTGGTAATAGAAATCAGAACCGATGCCTCTTCCGGGCTGCAGGACGGCAGGGGACAAGTCTGGTCGCCAGGTACCTCAACGCTAGCGATCAGATCCTTGAGGAATGCCACGCACGCCGCCTTGAGCCTGTGACAACCATGCTTCACGGCCAACAGCAACGTAGAAGCCGCCGTGCTCGTGTCTATGTGGTTGAACAAAATGTCCTCGCAGATAATCTTCATCCTCTTCATGTCATACCTATCGGCCGCCACCATTAGACGCTGAACCATCCTGACCTTGTCGCCGCCGCCGTCGTCGTGTTCTATCTCAGGCAACGAGTCGGTGTACACGAAGTGGAGCAAGGCCTTGAACACCTCGGGCTCCACATCGCCGACGACCTGTACTACTTGACGTGCCACGGCGTCTTCCTTCTCAGGGCTGAAGAGCTCGGCCATGAAGACCGAGGACCGGGCGGCGAGCACGCACCGGTGCGCCGTGAACACCTCGCCGGCGACCTCGAACGTGACGTCCTTCCCGACCTGGCTGGCCAGGAGCTCGCCGAGATGGCGGTGCAGCTCCATCGGCGGCGGCGGCGGCGGTGACGGAGACTTTTCGTCGTCGTTGTTGCTGACGAGGATGACGTCGCACCGGACGCGGAAGCAGTCGTTGACCAGACGCGACGGCCCGAGCTCAAGCTCCTTCCGTTCGATGAAGTCGCAGCCGCGTGACTTGTCGGCGGCGGAGAAGACGTGCGGCTTGATCCGGATCGACGGCGCCGGCTCGCGCCGGCGAACTCCATCAGCGTGAACACGCACTCCGCCTTGATGACACGGCCGCGGGCCATGGCGCCGGTGGCGGCGAGGTCGTCGTCGTCGACGAGCTGGAGGAAGAGGCAGACCCAGCCGGCGCTCTCCTCCTCGTCGCCGCACGGGTAGCACAGGATGGACCATGCGCGCCCGCCGACGCGGAACCCGCCGGACTCGATGCAGTCGCCAACGTTGAGGTCCTTGGTCCCGGAGAAGAAGCCGTCGATCCGGAGCACGTGCGACCCCGTCACCGTCTCTCCGCCGGTCGCCACCGTCGCCGCGACGGACGGCTCGACGTGGTCGCCGGCGCCGGCGCCGCCGTCGAGTTCACCATCCGGTACGGTGGTGACGCCGTCGACGTCGGGTGGGTGGTGAGCGCGTCGTGCGCTTCTGCCGCCGTCTCGGTGATGGTGGAGGTCGTGCTACCGCCGGAGCCGTCGCCGGCAGATGCAGAGGAGGTGTCCGCGCCGGGTAGAGCGCGGCCGGCGATAGATCGGCTCTTTCCACCAGCAGATGCCATGGATGGCGTCGCGTTGCGCTGCGTTGTGGTGCGTCACCGTGGCTGGCAAATGGAAGCTGCTTTTATGGAGAGATTGTTACAAAACAAACATATTATTTCCTTCCGTTCTTTACGATCTCCTTCTATACTTTGCTTATTCGTTGCCATATATAGCGCCGTAGCATATCGCGGCGCCGTTTGTTGGTTCCAATTTCAAATCCCTGCAGAATCGGTTGAACTAGCGATGCATGCGCATAATTCGTTCGATCCGGTTTGAAATCCCGGACGTCAGCCTACAGAAAATTTGTTTAACCTTGGACTAAGCGGAGTCTACAGTCTACGGTTCGACAGGGCCCATCTACTGACAAGTACTACATACGTAACGTACGTGTACGTCCAAGTCCTAATCTGAGGAGCCTTTAATTTGGCGGATCGATTCCTACTCGGACAGGAAACACGAACAATAATCGTTCCTTCGTCCGACTAGGGTACACGAGCCCCCGCCCAAAGCTATAAAACCGAAGGCACGCAGCAACAACGTACCACAGGTTCCAAAACACTTCTCCTGCAAGCACTTCGACGTACTCGATCGTTCCTTACGACTGTCAAGAACCGTCCCGTAACGTGACTATCAGAAGTTCCCCACCCGACATGACAATGTACATCGGCAAGCACGCGGCGGCGGTGGAGGCAGCGTTGACGACTCGCCGCCGCAGCACCACCACCACCGGCGGCGAGGCACCTCCTCCTCCGGCGAAGATGGTGCAGATGCCGGTGGAATTCCTCGAGTGGGTCCTCGCCCAGAAAAAAGAGCACTACCGCGTGCCCACGCTCGCCGACTACGCGCCGGAGGACGTCGACGACAACATCGAGATCATCTGCCGCGTGAACGCGTCGCTGCAGGCGGCGTTCGACGAGTTCGCCGAGTTCAAGGCCTGGGTCGCCGGCGTCGTCGAGAAGAACGGCTGCATCTCGGTCCCCGCCGACGAAGACGACGACGTGTTCGGCGGCGGCGCGGCAAGTTTCCAGGGGTTGGTGCAGGACAAGATCGACGACGAGTGGGAGCAGGCGCGGGAGGAGTTTCACCTATACCAGGAGATGGACGCTGTTATTACCGGGGATGTTCCGCCGCTCGGCCCGCACGTGTATCTGCTGTCTGTCTATCTGTCTCTAATCTACCGCTATGTGTCCCGAGTTATCGATTAGGCTTTAGCAGGAGGTATGTTCAGGTCAGACGCTTGTGCCTTTTATGTAAGACCGCCTGATGTGTAATAGTATGATCGAACTATGTATACAATAAAATTCTTAGCTTATAAGTACTTTTTCTAGCTACTCTAACAAAATTACATTGTGGCTGTGGTGTAACTTTTTCTTTTCAGTATTTATTTAGGGACATGTACACAACTACACATGCTCGGTTCATGCAGGTCAAACTGTATGGCTTTTAAGCATTGTTGAAGACTTAATACACAATTCATAGGTCCTACTTTTGCTTTGAAAGTCATAAACATATTATGGAGAGAATCACAAGATCAAGAAAACATATCAGGTTGCTAAAACGTTTAGTGTTGGATGAAGAAAACCACCCAAATGAAAACAATACAAGAGAGCAGTGCAGCTTTCAATCAACGTGACAACATTACCATTCGACACCGGTAACTGATCGTTAAGCTGTTGGTATTTTCTATTATCTGTCACGAGAAGGGAAACGTCATGATATTTACTGTAACACTACCTTAGACGGTAGACACATTGGAGGGAAATCTTTTTGTTTTTCGAATGACATTGTAGGTAAAGTTAAATAGGGACCATACTTTCCCGACAGAAAAGAGTCTTACACTAGCTTATACGGTACACACACGCATTTGAAGAAAGATAAACAATCTCACGGTCTTTCGAAATGTACTACTTTTAGGTACATCTTCGACAAAAATAATAAAAGAGATGAAACGACTTATGACGAGTGAAGAGATCACGGCGCAACTTTAACGAGCACTCAACGAGAAGAGAAGATAGTGCTCTTTAGATGCTCAAAGCCATCGCTCTGCACGACTGCCTTCATGTGCCCGGACCTCAAGAAACCAAAGCATCCCTCCTTGAGCTCCTGGCTACCATGCTGCTCAGCCAACGCCAATGTAGTCGCAGCGGTGCTTGTGTCAATGTGCCTAAGAATCAGGTCGGCGCAAACCAATTTCAGCCTCTGCATTTGTACCTGTCCGCCGCCACAAACAGATGCTGACCCATCCCGAGCTTCTCGTCCTCGTCGATCTCAGGCAGCGAGTCGGTATATATGAAGTGGAGCAACGCCTTGAACACTTTAGCTTCGATGTCAGCAATCTGGATGTCAGCCATGGTGTTCTCCTTCATCGGACCAAACAACAGTTGCGCCATTAGGACCGACGACCGAGCGGCCAGCACGTACCTATGCGCCGTGAACCGCTCGCCGCCGACATGGAACGTCACGTCTCCTCCAACCCCGCCGGCCAGGAGGGCGCCCAGATGCTGGTTCAGGTCCGGTTGCGGCACCGGAAAGGCTCTGCTGATCTGCAGGCTTCGTCAATAACAGTGATGTCACATCTGATTTGAAAACTGTCATTTTTGAGATAGGATGACTCCAGGTCGTCCCCTTTCGATGAACTCGTAGAAACCCCGTGATCGATACATACGCGAAAAGGAGTGGATGTTAGTTTTTGGTGTAATCTGACTCCCGCTCACCGGACGGATCGAGTAAACTGAATTTATACCTCGCCTTGACGGTTGTACCAGCAGCAGGATTGTCGATATGGGAGGAACCAGATATCCAATCACTGTCGTTGCCGCCGTCAGGATAGTATCTGATGAACCAGCTATGCCCTCTGAGGATGAACGTGCTGGAACGGATGCCCCTGCCGACACCGAGAACTCCCTTGGTTTTGGAGTAGCCCTCCACCTTGAGCACGTGCCACCCGGAAGCAGCCACGACGGAGATGGCAGACGTGTTGCCGTTGCCGCCGCCGGCCGACGACAGAGATCGACATTATTATCACGTAGTGCTCGTCTCGTTGTTGGCGGCGTTGATATGAGATTGCGATGGTAGATGCGTAGGGCAAGGATCCTGCCTATGTACTAGAGGATGGATGGGCGAGATTATAGGATTATAATGAAACGGAAAATCCGATCGTATTCCACGGAATAGATCTACTAGCTGCTGCAACCCAGAGGTCTTCCTATTTTCCTTTTTTTTATTTATTTTTAGAATCGTCTCCTATTTCCTTTTTTTTTTTTTGAGGAACGTCTTCCTATTTTGCTAAGTCTCCACGATCTCTAAGGCTACAGCTGACGTAGACCTTTCCAAGCCCACGTCCAAGCCCCACCCAATATCATTGACTTCACTTTACTTTCGTGCGGAAATATAAATTACGATATCATAAAATATTTCAAAGTGAAATGCCACAAATGTGTAATCAAGCGATCAGATTGATTTTTGCCTGTTCTGAATCTCAAGACCTCACGTACACGTACAACTTCATCTATCGTTTGTGCTTGCATGGTTTCAAACATCAAGATCACCAGATTATTTTTGTACTTGTCTGACGAGAGTTCAGTAGAACTAAGATGAAGTTGTTTCGACCATTTTGCTACACCTGCTATTCGCTTCAAAAAGGCAATACAAGTAGGTTTCCACCTGCTCTTGGAATGCTATGCCTATTGCCCTTCGTTCCACAAGAGCAAAACTGCAAACACTTGCACCACTAGGAACTAAAAATTGGCTTACAGGATTCAGTTTAGGTGCTCATTCAATAGAAGAATGTAAGACTTAGTTACTGAAAGTGCCATCTACAATGCACAAAAGAACACAACATAACCCATGGACGCCTGGAACGAAAGCAAGTTTACACAACAGAACTCATTTTAGGTGCATCGGGATAGAGTTTGCCGGCTCAGTCTTTGAAGATGCTCATAAGGGTAAGGTTTGCGTATGTTTGTTCATTGGGGTGAGTGTGACAAAAAAAAAAAAAAAGAAAACTCATTTTAGGTGTAGATCAACGAAATCAGCGGCACAGGAAGGGATATGTACTTCTTGATGTTAATGGGACCACGCAAAAGACTTTGAGAACACGTAAACTAACGTCCCTGGAAATCGATTTTTGGGGGAAGCTTTTGATTATGGGACCATTAGATGGTAATTTTTACGGTAGTTGCAAACAACAAAACAGATCTCCTGTAAAATAAATGAGGTGGGGGTACAAAATTGTTTTGTAATGTCTAGCAATTATTTCAGAGTGGAATGAACATGAAAAATATATTTGATTTACTCTGTTTCAGCATCTAAGCCTGCTATATTCACCCTTACCGAAATGCTTGCTATTCATGAACAACAAAGAGCTAGGCAGCAATGCTGGCAGCCAATTCCTTGAGGAGAGAGGGCAACTTATCATTAAATGTTCAAAATCATTGCTTGCCATGATCACCTTCAGTTGTGCAAGGAAAAGCAATGACTTGAGGCACGCCTCCTTTAGCCCACGACACCCATGTTGCTCAGCCAGTGTCAGTGTAGTAGCTGCAGTGCTTGTGTCGATGTGCATGTACAGCATGTTGCTCACATATCCTGAGCCTCTCCATGTTATACCTATCCGCCGCAACGAGCAAATGCTGTGCCATACACCACTTCTTCCCTGTATCTATCTCGGCAATGAGTCAGTGTAGACGAAGTGAAGCAAAGCCTTGAACACCACAGGAACATGTCGTTGATCCGCACACGGGCTGAGGTCCTCTCCGCATGGGTCCAAGAGCTCCGCCATGAACAACCGGTGACCGTACGGCGAGCACATTTCTGTGAGCCATGAATGTCTCACCTCCGACCTCAAACAATACATCCCATCCTACCTGGCTGGCTAAAAGGTCTGCCGAGATGCCAATGCAGGTCTGATGGCGGCAATGCGGGTAACTGCGGAGTGGTGGTCCGCATGCTTTCCTTTAAGACAGTGACCTCACATTGGATCTTAAAGCCGTTCTCCGTCAGATATGGGGACAGCTCCAACTCCTTCCTATCGATGAATTTGTGAAACCCATTGATTTTGCTGTACGAGAAAATGTGATTACGTCACTTGTTGCGGTGTACGGTAACAATGGCCATGTTGTTATACCTATCCGTCGCAACGAGCAAATGCTGTACCATCTCCACTTCTTCCCCTGTATCTATCTCAGGCAATGAGTCATGTAGACGAAGTGAAGCAAGCCTTGAAACATGACAGGAAGCATGTCGTTGATCCGCACACGGGCTGAGGTCTCTCCAGCATGGGTCCAAAGAGCTCCGCCCATAACACCGGTGACTGTACGGCGAGCACATTTCTGTGAGCCATGAATGTCTCACATCCAACCTCAAACAACACATCCCATCCTACCTGCTGGCTAAAAGGTCGCCGAGATGCGATGCAGGTCTGATGGCGGCAATGCGGGGTAACTGCGGAGTGGTGGTCACAATGCTTTCCTTTAAGACAGTGACCTCACATCGGATCTTAAAGCCGTCCGTCCGTCAGATATGGGGGCAGCTCCAACTCCGCCGTCCTATCGATGAATTTGTGACAACCCATTGATTTTGCTGTACGAGAAATGTGATTACGTCACTTGTTGCGGTGTACGGTAAAATGGCTCACCGACGTGGTCGAGTAAACTGAACTTGAATCGTGCCTTGACACCACCGTTAAC